>JXSR01S061347.1:56990-68740 GCA_000969725.1 Ophiothrix spiculata | reverse complement strand
CAAAAAGAGGCAGCAACAGCGAGGCGACCCAAACTTCCCAACTAGCAAAGAAAGTATAAACCTGAGTAGGAATTCCAAAGCCCAAAGCCACAAGAACTAAAATAGTAGCGAACGGTTTCATCATTTTTTCCGCGCGATCTTGAAGTGACGGCCATTTTATAGCCAGGAGCATTCCGACGCCGAGTGGTAGTATGAGCATGAGCAGTTGTATGATTAGCTCAACAAAGGGTGTACTCAAATTTTCGTCAACTCCGATGATAGTCTGAACATAAATGAATAGATTGAGAGGCATCATTCCCATGGCGATCACAGTAGAAAATGACGTCATAGTTAGACTCAAAACAAAGTCGCAATCAAAAAGAATCGTAAGTACGTTGCTAATCCAACCACCCGGACAGGTCCCCACGAGAATGAGTCCAATAGCCGTTGCTGAATCTAACTCAAAGACCTTAGAAATACTGTAGGCCAAAGCTGGCATTATGAAAAACTGACATCCTAGACCGATTAAGACACCTGTAGGAGGCTTAAGCTTATCCCAGACCACTTTATAATCAAGCTTACATCCCATTGTCACGTATGAAACTATGAGCCAGGCAATGAATATATACGTCGCGATATCGTTAAGGCGACCTTGGCCGACGATACAGCTAACTTCATGTTGAGCAGCTTCTACAGTGACACTACCGGGTGGTTTATACTTCACAATTAAATGTTCGCGACCTGGATATTTACCACCGATGATAACTTGAATATCCATAGGGAAGGTTGTATTTTCATCTATTCGCATTTCGTTGGGTTGCTTTGAAGACAACGTGAGAGCTTTTGTACTAGAAACTGACCACGACACTACCCCGCCGATTTCACCGTGCAGTATGGTGATATTTCTGTCCAGCCGTCTTCCCCAGATAACAATATTGTCATCAAATCCATGACTATAGGTATGGTTAAAGTTGATGAGAGGGCCGACGTCATCGTCTTCGTCCTGGGCCAGAACCTGAAATGAAAATGAAATCACGTGCTTAGTTATTGCTCTGAACTGTATGAACTCTTTTGCAGATATTAGATAAAGTGACGCAAATCTTGCCCCTATTCTGAATTCCGAATTTCCTGACTGTAAAGACTGTGCGACGATGGGCATCGATCGATGCATATCGACAAGACTCTGAATAAACCATAATTGACTCTGAATAAACCACAATTGACATTGACAAAAAATACGTTCCATCATCGGCATTGCGTCAACCACTTCGTTATACGCAATCGTTACCGTCATCGATAAGGAACAGTGCCTTATTGCTATTATATTTGATATTCTACGTTCAGAGTTCACCAACATCATCGCTCGACTTCTACAACCCTTAAAACTATCACGTTATCATGGAATGTTGTGACATTTGTCGTTTGATGATGAAATGGATGTATGAACGCACAATACCGTATTATATAGTTAAATGTTAAAACATTGTATATATAGAACTTTGTTACATTTTATTGTTCAATTGGCAATTGAATGCAGCAGCAGCTAGATTCGTTGCAGTATTAGGCCTTGTATCCATAGGCTGTTCACCGTGGCGTGTGGCCTTGTTCTGTGTTCCATCGTCCACAATGTCACGTGCCAAACACAGGGATCGTCTTCCATACACAAGACCACTGATATAGCTACCAAGCAACACACACATGACAATGGTTTATATTGTCTGTGTCGCGAGTGACAATTTAGGACAATGGAGGTACGAAACAAGGGCACATGCCACAGGGGAACAGCATATGGATACAAGGCCTATAATCAAGCAATATATGCTTGTGTATTCCATAGTAGTACAAACAGATCGAATATATATATAATTTTTTTTTTTCGCAAAATGTTTTTTTTTTAATGTGACCAACCTTTTTATCATGGATCAAAATAGACAGAGTTAAGGTAAGCAGTGCAAGAGCTGACCAATGCCAATCCATGACGAATTAAGAAATGATGATTGGTCTTCTTGTTTCAAAATGGACGTTCCTGAAAGATAAAATGAAACGAAAAATAATGTTTTTTAATTTTTTTTGTTAACTTCTCTCATCATTATACAGTCTGTATCATAAAAAACAATGGAGAACAGCATACTGACTCTACGACTGGAGTTCAATGTGTAGTTGAGAATTGTACTTGCTTTGGTTGCATATGTTGAGTATTGAATGAAGACTGAAAAATAAAAAACACGGGGTTTGTATCCTTTTAGTTCTTATATACAGTGTGTCCCAGAATGAAGTTATCAAGATTTCAAGGCTACATATTTCAAAAACAAAATTATTACAGAAACGGAAACTTCATGACAATCATGCCTAATGTCTTGACTTGCTGTAATGTAAAAATGAAAGAAAATCTATGCATCAGTTTTCTAGAAGTTAGCGTTTGAAGCTCCACAGCAGTTCGGACATTTTTCCCAGTTTGGGTAAGTTGTAAAAATTCCATCTTTACAGACATAATCATGATAATATTTGTTCAATTATAAGTGTTTTTGTTTTCAAGATTATTTTAACCTAAATCTGGTTCCTTTTCATATGTAAAAATCATTTAATAAATTGTATACGAGCCGACAACTGCACCCTTTTGCCGCGGCGGGACACATTTGGTAATTCAAAGCAAACATAACAACCTCGTTTGTCAATGGAGAAAATAGTATCATGATTGACCAAAGCCTGGAAAAAGCAGGTATCATTGAAACAATGGAAAGATTTATTTAACATTTCCAGGAGCCAGATATCCTCATCGCACGAGTAGCACATCTCTAGAATGTTAGAAAATATAAAGCTTATGGTATCAGATGGCAGAAGGAACTGCAAAAAAGAAGCATGTGGACGCCAAGGTAATAGCCGAGTTAACAATCACCTTTATTAAGACTCCAAGGCATCATCAAGGAGAAGTAACATGTGGAACAAAACAGAAACGTTTGTAAAAGATGACATCCTTGCTCGCATACTTCCGCTGAAAATTACCACTTGATTTCTATGACCATGATGACCTCTCTAAACTGGGAAAAGTGTCCAAACTCCTCTGGACCTTCAAACGCTCACTTCTAGAAAGTTAATGCATGGATATTCTTTATTTTTGGCCCAAAGCAAGTGGAGACATCAGGAATAATTGTCACTAACTTTCATTATCTGGAAATATTTAGTTTTTGAATTATGCGGCATTGAAATCTTGATAACTTCATTCTGGGACACACTGTATAATGAATTTTCTTTAGTTTTAAGAACTCAAACAAAAATTCAGATTGTGCATTTTTACAGAGTTTGTTTGAATTTAATTTTTGAAGAAATTTGATAAACCAGTGCCTAGTTATAGATACTTACAATTATGGCGATTCCAAGATAAAAGTGTTGCTTAAATTATATTTCTTGAATATGTCTGTTTTATAGTCATTTATCTACGACCTACAAACAAACTTTCCAATAAATTGTTTGATATCAAATCCTGCCAATGACCGATCACACCAGGGCGAGAACTTTCGCTTATCTTAACTTATTTAAAGACTCGTATGCATTTTTATGTACATAAAGCTATTGTTAAGGACATTTAATAAACGCATTAAATAAACGGCAATATTGACTTCAAAATCAAAAGACTGTTTGTTTTCGTGTCCGAAGCGCCCTGGTTTCATGGGACACTTTGATGACGAGAAAATATCTTGGCAGATTGTTGATTCACTTTCTTAGAGAGATTTATTATTGACAGTGCAGAACCAGTGCATGCAGAGTCTGTAAAAATCTATCCCTAATGTCACTTTTGCCCTTCCCAAATGTTTATAAATTTATCGAGTTTTTCACAGGTTTTTGTATATCGATAGACGGGCTCCTATCACAGATGAAAGCGCCCGAATTGCCTTTAAATTTGATGTACTGAGGGGAATTTGTATAAGACACCCGACTTTAATGAAACTGGGTGACTTAACTACTAGAATTAATGATTGATGGATAAGCAATTAAACCAAAAATAGGTATAAAAAACAGCAAAGTCAATGGTTTGAAGACCCCTCGCCCAGCAGGAAGTTTGCGCACTATTGCTGACAACTATTTTATGGCTTTCGACAGGCAGCTAATCATAGTGAAAATTGGTGGTATAATCTATGACATATGTTGTTTTATTAGCTTTGTTTAATTTGTATGCTAATTTGCTACAGACTTTCTGGAAATTACTATTTATTTCAATTAAATGAGAAAAGAATGCTATATCATGGGTGACTTTAACATTGTTCTAGACCACCATGTAATTATAGACTGTCACGCTATGATTCCAGAGGTTGATTTAAGGTCTTCTCACTTCACGCTGTAACAGTTCAGTTAGTATAAACCAGGCAACGTAATCATGGTAGTGTTCAGCAAGATCAATTGCCATTGCTAGATTTGTGTGTGGGTGTCGATCTATTGTCTGTCCCTTGAAGATTTGTTTATATTGACATAAAGGCGTGGTTATCATCTTTCTCAATGTATCTCCCAATCAGCGAAGGACATGCTAATAAATTGTCTGTGCGGCGTTTTCCCATTTAGTCCTATGCTAATTGTTTTATTCAGTGCATGGTGGTTTCATGCTGTCGCTACTGAGTTCTCACATTGAATGACGTTATGAGAAGTACTTAAACACACTCTGCTATGATCCTAAACCATAATAAAACACACTGTTCAAAATAATCCATAATATTTTTGCTATTATGCTCAACTTGCGACGCATTTTAGCAAATACTTTCATTTGTCAAAGAAAAATTTCAAAGCATATAGTTTATAAAAGGCGGTAACAAAGTAATTCAATTCATTCTTAGCAAACATTGAAAGTATCAGTTTGAATTAATAAGAATGTCTCTTTACAAATACTTTCCATTCCTGTCACTTTCAGCATACTATGCTTTCAGCTATTGCTATATTGTTTGAAATACAGTCAACAATAATGCTGAATATATGACACAATTTTATTCTGGCATTCGATTATAATTTTTAAAATGTATATAGTTTATTCTTTTCATTTTGGCCTTAAATAACGAGCAACGATGTGGCCACTATAGTCGGAAGTTATAATCAGGACTTGTTATAATTAAACAATTTTTAATGGAGGGTGGTTTCCCGGGTGGTTTTAACGAATTGGAGGATCGAAACCAAATCAATTTGCATTTTTTAAACATTTTGGTAATGGAAAGGGGCTAAATACTCTGAAAGTAGATTGGCAGATGACATAGAGTAAACAAATGGCAAGGATGACCATATTATCTGATTCTGTCATAAACATTTTATGATCTTTTTTGCACACAATTGCCCGGTCAAAATACAGCCTCTACCCTTAACTGCAAATAAATTCGTACGCGAGTATTTAGTCAAAAAAAAAAATAAAAAATTGGCCTATGTTGCTAATAGTTATATACAAAACAAACTTTGAGAATAATCTACTATAGTATGTTGAAACAGTATAGATGTTTTGACATATTTTTGGTTAACAGAAAAAAGTGAAGATAATTCAAGTCGACAAAAGAATCGTCTGTTTACCACCTGGACTATTATACATCCAAACTAAACAAGTAATTTGACTTCTCAGTTTAACAATCTTTAATAACAAATTTTATTTCTCGGGAGAAAGCTCACTTAGTGTAGAATTCCTCAGATGTATCTGATAACCATGATAGCAATCGCGGCCACAGGCTGCAAAATTTGATATGCTCTTGGAAAAAAATTAGAGGTTTGGGGTTATACGTTGAGTGGGTCAAATGGCCTATATCTGTACAAAAGTTACCGAACAGAACAGATCTGTCAAACTTTTGTTTCTAAAATAACCAAAGAGGCAAATATCTTCTAACAATGTATATAAACAAAAATTGCATGCAGTAACGTAGAATGAAACTGACGTAACAAGGGTAATGCTGGTATGCCCGGCGTTATGAATTTTAGTTTTCATTGCAAAATGAATATAAATTTAGTTTTTTTCCCATCTGGGAACTAACTGGATATAAAATGTCGATGTACACTCAACAATTGCATCCATCTTGAAGTTATAATACTGAAGTTGCCTCTTTAACCTCCAAGCAGTGCTGACTCAATATTTTCACATAGTACATGTAACTAGATTGCACATAAGTGTTAATGCATTTAAAATAATTCACATAGTAGTCACAACTATCATGAAATAGATAATCAAACATGTTAAAAGAAAAACATTTCTGTCACAAAATTAGACCATGTAAACGCAAACTGCTTTTAAACTTTCACACAACGGATACAGGGGGGCGATCCAAAGGGGATCTATGCGCTCTGTGTCTTTAACATAGGAACAGATTTCTAGCAAAGATTTTAAAAACTTATCCTTTAAGGATTATTAAATGTCTATGATTGATTTACCTTATGTTCTTCATGCAAATAAAATTACAAATACAAACAAAGTATGCAGGAATATGAAACTTCATCTTGATTCGTGCTATGATGCTACACTCCATAACTAAATTTTAATCTACAAAAATGTCAGAATCATTAGAAAATTTCAATCTATAACATATTATTATGGTTTTGAAATGGAGTGAACCTGCCTCTTCTCGAAAAGTATAGATACAACACAAACCCTTAGACTTAGTTTTCAGGAACATTGTCGTAAAGTAAAATCTGTCGCAGTCGTCTATGATTGGTCAAATGTGGGTCACATTTCGTACGTTTTAGAGGCATAAAGGTTTCTTTTTTGTTGTTGGATCATTTAAGGGTACGAGGAATCCACATGCCCAGGAAAATGTGAATCCTTACTATTTTTCAATCATGAAAAGATAAATAGTTTCCACTGCCTTTGCGGGGACTCGAACCATGGATTATGGCGGGGGTTAGTCATGCATTACGAAGCCAGAGATCTACCGCTGAGCTATCAAGGCAGCGTTGAGATGGTGAACTAAAATCTAAAACATAAACATTAGAATGCCGTAGTTTTCTTTTGTTTACATAAAAATTGCAATTTTTGCCTCATTGGAATGCTCAATTTGTAAGTTAATTATGCGAATGCGTATATCAGACAAAATGTAGATATATTGTAGATACTAAAATCAGGCTATTCACAGCTCAAACAGGGCGAACTCAGAGTCATAATTCACGCCCGATTTTTCGGGCAAAACAACGCGGGTTTGTTACATTATCATTCAAAATCAACACACAAATATTATTTGTAATTCAATAAAAAGTATCAAGCCTACAATCTGTCAAAATTTGAAAACAGGCGAATCGTTCGAACATCATAAAAGTTTAAGGTTTCGGCGAAAAAGGTGTAAATTTTTCGAAGTAGTTTATTGACGTAATTTTGACCTTTGAAATCACTACTAAAGTCTCATGTTTAAACTAGAGACTCTATTACATATGTACGCCAAAAATTGTATTATTCTGATATGTGTAATTAGGTAAAAAGTTGCACTAAAGATGCCGTTTGCAAAAATGGCACCCATTTAGGGACTGTAGCCTTAAATTGGATAGTTTACAACTTTACATCACATTGAATATATAATTTCATGCTTTGCGGTTAGAAAATTAATTCAACAAAATTGTCAGCACTTACCTCAATGAACATACAGCTACTCTTCGTTTAATTCATTTAATCTTATCTAAGTTTGACATTAATACAACTATTAATATATGATAGGATAAATTATTTGTATACCACGGGTTTATTTCTACACCAACAATGTTTACTCATTTATAAGTCTCCTTGTCCGATATTTACTTATGTAGTTGTCCCTCGGATCAAACACCATGACACTGATCAAATAATTTAGTTTACTCATCAAATATGAGCAATCAAACAATTAAACAAGACATTATAGGTTCTATTATTTTTTGTTTGTTTTCGTTTTGAGGTCATGGTGAGAGAAGTTGACAAAAACTTTTATCATGCGATTTGTGATTTTTACGAACGATTTTGAACGAAAACACACAAACTATTTTCTGTTGACATATTTAATGATTTTTAAAAGTGATTCATCAACGGAAGTGACGTAATAAGTCAAGTACAACATTTCTCATGTTTACGCGTTTAATGTCATTGTCCTCTATTTGAAACTGTACGAAATATACCAGTTCAGTTAGCCTTTTTCAAAATATATTCGTATGCAAAACACTTGTAATGGTGTTAGAAAAAAAGCGGGACATTTTTAACTTGTAATTATTACTAAAAATGCCTATAACATATCCTGTTACTTCATTCTATAACATGTAAAATACCAGAGAGATGATATTCTTAAAATTACAGTACAGTTAGATATTACATCTAATTTATCGATCAGTTACTTTTATCTATGAACTTCACTGTCCTTACTATTACTGTACTTTCTGCAAGTCAAATATCAAAAGTATTAGCAATGAATATTAATAGAAACAAATTATCAAATCCAAAAGTATAAATTATGTGATGATGGTATTTATAATTCTAGTAACGTTTCGCTGCTCAAGAGCAGCTTCAGTAGACTGACAACCCAATACACTCTGACCGTTGTAACACTGTGGATGATGTATTTTGTTGACAGTCAAATGAAGCTGCTCTTGAGCAATGAAACGTCACTGGAAATTCGAGTACCGTCTTCACTTAATTTACTATGGTGGATTTACCATGAGAATGAAGATTGATGCAAAGTGAACTAGCTTTTTATGCAAGAGTGTCAAATACAGGCCAAATAAATATATGAACACAAAAAATAATTATATATAGTTACAGCAACTTTTTTAGGAATTAATTAGATTTTTTATTGTTTAGAAATTACGCGTCTTGTTCACTTATGGCGAAAGTAAGTGATTTGTAACTTTAGGGGAAATGTAACTCAAATATATAATTTTGTGAAAAAATCAAGCACAGATCCACTGACGACCTCTTCAATATACGTGAAACTGGGGAGTATATGACATAACACCATATGCTCTTCCTTTTATTCGGAATCGAATCAAATTTCCATTCAAAGATGGCATATGAAAGTTGTCTTAATAAAATGTGGTGTTTAATTTTGCATTGTGAGCCATTCTAAAACAAACTTTCCTTTCTTTTGTCGACCGTTTATTATTTTGCAATAACTAAAGTGGGGGCAAACCCCAATTCTTAAACAAACTCGTTTCTGCTGTAGTTATCTGCATACGGTATTAATCTAAACCTTACGGAATTATTTATCTTTTGAAGAAAGTGGATTTACATGTTGAACACATCAGTTTTTGACCAAATTGTATAATATTAAAAAAATAACCCAAAAATGTACATCAACTTTACTGGAATTTTACTGGTAAAATTTGCCCTTTTTTACTTTTTGGATTCTAGAAACATATATCTTGGAGGGATTTCCTTTACTATTGCTACAAAAAATTTAAAAAACTAAACTTCATAATTGAAAAAAAAAGCCCTCGGCAATATTCCAAAAAATCAAGATGAAATTAAATAAGAAATACAAGAAGAGGTATTTACAGATTCCTAAAAGTACGAAAAATAAACAAAAAAATTGTAGTAAGACTTTTTAATAAATTTTAAAATTCATAAAACAATATTACTTTTCCCCCTTAAAAGGGGTGAAAAGTGACACATTTTTTCAAATCACACATTTCAGTCAAACTTAACACCATGTTTAATACTGTAAATCCGCTTCTGAAAATGCTTTCATAGAGATTTAGTAGATTTATAGTTTGGAAGATTGTTCAAGAATTGGGTCTACCCTAGCCCTAATGAACTATGTTTCTTTTAATCTGTTTTTACTTTTTACCATGTGAGTCATTATAGGAAAAAAATGTTAAACATGTCTTCTCAAAATGTTTTAGGTTTATTATAATTATGTTCTAACTTAGACTCTCTGCCAAAAGCAAAACATTTTTTTGGATAGAATTGATTATAACTGACCTTGATTGAAGATGCCTTTTATATGTGCGTTTGCAAGCTTTATTTTATCTTTTAAGGCGTTTGGTCCACGCGCCGTTCACGCGTACCAGTACGCGCCAGTTTCCAAGTTGGTTAGTCCCGCAATACGCATGCGCATAGTCTCTGAGTAGTGTTTTGAAGCTAAAAATTGCCATATTTTAGTATTTTTCTAGAAAATTAGGTCCGTGACCCCCAATTTCTATTTTTTTATTTGAAAGAACATACTTGTGCGCAACTTTTATAAAAAAATTAACAAAATTACTCTAGCAGATTTTTTGAATCAACATTAAATAATTTCACTTTTGCCACATTTCCCATAGACCCCTGTACTAATTTGTCCCCCAAAACCTCCAAAAATGGTGTTTTTAAACAGACTCGCAGACTCTCATGCAAAAAACAAGTCCCGTACCCCCCAATTTTTATTTTAAAAATCGGTTCTACATCGATAAAATATCATTCATGCCGATTTATACAAAAATTGCTCTAGCGGATCTCCCATGGACCAAACCCCTTAAGAATCGCTTCCAGAAAAACTCTCCTCTTTAGAATAAAGTTTATGAATAATTATTGGTAGCAGAAAAAAAAGGAATTTTGTAAGGGTCTAAACGTTGCAATTCGAATCAAATTGCGTATCAGATATTTTTAGGCTGTCTTTTCCTTTTTAACTTTTTTTTTTATTTCTATAGCCAAAACAGCTTGTAATTATATAGCATGCTAAGTAGTAAAGCATAGAAAAGCATCTAATTAAATATTATAATGAGCTACTCCTAACCTGTGTTAAATATTTATGAATACAAGACAAGTTCATTTAAAAGCAACTTACCTCTTACATGAAGCGCTATGTTCCAATTTGCAGCTCCAATAGCAGTGTTGTGGATGTTATAATAAGACATCAAACAAGTTTAACGATGCTTTTTGTTTCTTATTTACAAACTTTGGGCGATTCCAATGTATGTACGGGTTAATGTTAATCTGAATCACAAATTATTCTATCACACCGTCATGATAAGAATGTGTTTATATTATAAAGATAATATAGAAACACTGCTTGGTATGCACCCAGTAAGGCCAGTGGAGTACCTGGACATTTCGTTTTTACTTGTATGATATAATTCATAAAAGACAGAGAAAAAGCACTTGAAACCAGCCGCTGTGAATTATTACATACAAGTGGAAAGATACATTCAGGTTGGCCATACTGTAAGATATTTGAGCAGCATCAGGAGGTTTATATCATATTTAGGAAAATATATCTTCTAAAGATTCACTTATTAACTACGGCATTTGTAATGATGTCATCTACAAATTTTCTATACTTTCAACAATATTTGATTCAACATCGGTGTGGTTTTTTCTCGGGTTTCTTAACCAAAACTGTTTTACTAAATTACGTTACACAGATGTGATTTAAAATTTTCATTTTGTCTGTGGTGGTGTGTGTATGCATATTTTTTTGTTTCGATTTGTCAAACTACAGAGTATAGAACCTCAAGACACGAATGTTATTGTTCAAGTAATATAAAATACTAACACACTTCAAATCCAAACTGCAATTATTTTCTTTCTTTGTGAGTTATTTTGCCGCTATTGGAATTTTATTTATCTAATGACCATGAGATATGGACATTAATTTAGACCAAAGGTGAAAGTGGACGAAATTGTGGGATTTTTTCTACCTTTTTGATACACTTAAATCTAACCGTGAAAAACAATAATGTTCATTTCTAACGCGTCAAAGTGACAGGCAAATGATATCTGTAATGTCTACTATACCAAAAATGGTACCAAACGTAAACGAAGC
Organism: Ophiothrix spiculata; assembly: GCA_000969725.1. Taxonomy (NCBI): domain Eukaryota; kingdom Metazoa; phylum Echinodermata; class Ophiuroidea; order Amphilepidida; family Ophiotrichidae; genus Ophiothrix; species Ophiothrix spiculata. The sequence goes on along the minus strand of JXSR01S061347.1, from coordinate 57,062 downwards.
GCCAAAGTTGAAAAATGTTTTCCCTATGTCTTTTCACCCATTGAGTAAAGCTAGAGTACCTCTATGTATATC
>JXSR01S061345.1:0-12617 GCA_000969725.1 Ophiothrix spiculata | reverse complement strand
TGTATTTCCCTGCATTGGGCTTCCCAAATTACCAAGAACAATGAAACCCTTCAAAATGCCAAGAAAAGCTAATATTTAAGAAAATATCTAAAATCATCAGAAAACCATCACATCTTTCTTCTTTTTTTTTCTCTTTTTTTTTTGAAGGGGAGTTTTCAAAGTGGATGAAGTTAGTTTTGTATACTCCTCCTTTTTGGAAATCTCGCAAAGCAGATAAATTTATTCCGATTACTTTAATTTGAAATTTTGTGTATTTTTATCTGGTCAATTTAAGCAATAAAAGTAAGAAGGAAAAAAAATACATACATTATCTATTTTCTTCTTATTGCACAGGTAAACTAAAACAGGGTAAAGAGCCTGGTATTGTTTCTAAATTTAAATCAACATATACAGAAGTTTTTTATAACAAAATTCAGTCTAGAAACTGACACTTTGAAGAAGACTTTTATGCCTCAATGCAACTTTCATGAAATATAAAAACAATAAAGATCACATCCAGATAAATATCATGCATGCATGCAACAAAATATTAGTTGACTTATTATTTTGTCTAAGCTCAACTAATAGTAATTCAATTAGTCTATCACTACAGCTCTTAACTTTAAAAAAGACCTCTCATTTTTCACAAGACAACCATTATGCTCAATTTTGTCTTTTTATCAGTATAAAACGAGCTATGTGCTACTTTAAAACAGTCAACATTGAGGCAGTCTTTCTCTTTATCATCTGCGTTCTACCAAAACTTGTAATCACCGAGGCGGCTGTGACAAAATCAGCTTTATTGTTCCTTTAGGTACGGTTTTGGAAATAATCATCGTGTAATGCAATTTGCTAAATTGCATACATGTGCATGAACCCTGGAGTGCTTTGCCACACTGATAACCAAATAAATATACATCTTTCATGCTTGTATGTGGCTTGGTAATGTTACAAACTAACATTAGAAAGTAACATGAATCTTAAATAAAATGCAATAAACATCTGTAAGTAAAGTGATCATTCATGCATCGTCAGATTGGACTTTTTAATCAACGTAATTAATTAAATACAGAAAACAATCAGTTCTAAAGGTATTATGCTCAGGTATAAAAATAAACCAAGTATCTAGTCCAGAACCAGGTCTTTTTGGAAGAATTTCAACTTGTGTAAATTATTATTCATTAATCTGCTCTTTGTGAAACATGAAATCCAAGACCACAAAGTTTTGAGGTAAAAAAATGCAATTCCAGAAAAATTCTCATGCTAGACAAATACATTATCCTTAAAATGTTTCAACAAGAGATTTCTCAGTTTTGAGATGAAATATTGAATTACAAAACATTCAATGCAACAACAATATATCAATTTGAATTAACATTACTGTTTTATTAAACTAATAAACAAATCCTGTCCCTTGATATCACAAGTGCTACAATATTTAGTCGTCTGAGCTAAAAAAAAACAAACTAACACTGTCAGATATTTGTTTACATTGAAGCCACACAATTTTATCATATTTATCTTTCATCTTTTTCAAGAAACCTTGAGCACACATACAAATACTAGCATTGCACTTGAATATGATGGCCTATTACATTCTGGAGGACTTAGCATGACTTAATGGCATTATCATCGTCGTCATGTCCGTCAATTCTGCCGTCTATTTCCATCTGACAAGATGGCATAACCTGGTAACAAAACACAGGTTTGCTATGCAACAAAATCCACCTAGTCATGGTCATCCAATGCCATAGTCCGTTCATTGACTTCTTTCAATTTTTGTCTCATATTTACTCCCATTCATCTCTAATGATGCTTCAGCTTGCATGCCTTGCTTCTCTGTAAGATTTACAGATATTTTAGGACCTTTTTTTTTTTTCAAAAGTAGAATTCTTTTCATTTTTTTGATTTGGAATTGAATATTGCATTAGAAGTTTTATTCAACAAGTTCATTCTGCTTTTTTGCAATAAAACATACAAATCATGTTCCACTTGTCAAAAAGATATTTGAGAGATCAAATTGTTAACAGAAGCATATTTATTAAAAGTTACACAAAACCGTCATATATTCTTCAGTACAGGAGTGATGGATTGATTTTCACAGTTCTGTATATTTTCCTGTCATTATCCGTCAAAATTGACACATCTAAGTGCCTTGATTTTAATGTCAGGCTTAATGTAACCATAGAGAACATTTTTATTCTTGTCAAAAACAAAATAAAATCCATCATATTCCTAAAACAAGTCAATTTCCGACAAAAGCCTTCATTGGAGAAAACATTTGCATTTTGATAACAGATTATTTTTCACAATTAAAACAATAACAAACATATTTGGAGGCGTGCTTATTCCCCTTAAGGAGACGCACAACCACTATTTTATTACTTAAAGATGTCTACTCAATATTTAATCTGGATTTCTGAAAAACAAAATTGATCAAATAATCAGTGGGACAAAATAAAGCAGATATGTAAAAATCATGAGGAAATTTGATTTTTTTTTTTTCAAAGTAGACAAATTCATAAACATATACTTTTGAACTACCGTAGTGACCCGTGTAATGTCCCACCCTTTTTAAACGTGAACTTGAGCCAGAATTAGGGGATGGGAGATTACTCAAGGATTTTATAAAATCATGACACCACTGACGAATTTTGCAGTTCCAATAAGCTTACCTTTTTCACCATTAACGATCTGTTTTCTGAGCATTTACCTTCCTCATGTTTTTCATTATTTTTATTAATTATAAACACACTTTTGTATTATTTTTGTACCCTTTAAAATGCAAGATTTCGGGGATATTTGGCGAGAAAACTGATATCCATGGAAGCTGCCATTTTGTTTACGTTTGCCTGCAAAGTTGGTTTGTGATCTCAAGTAATTTTATGTCAAAGTTCAATTCATCTCATCAACCAATCAGAAAACAAAACTTTGACCCTTGACAACTGACCTTTTTATATTCTTGTAGAAGCTGAACAAAACTTTACAAAAATTGTAAAATAGGATGATTTTAATAAGTAAAGAAGTTTTATAAAAAAATGTCATAACTTTTTTGTAATTTTGGTTGCAAAAAGAGGGGATTTCTGAAGAAAATACTTCCGACCCTTGGATGGAAAACACGACCTCAGGTAATTTCATTATGTCATCTGCTAAGAAATCTGACGAATTATGTTCACATATTCATGTAAAATGGAACAAAAAGGATGAATAAGGAGGTATAATTTGAATCAGTAATGTTTATTGATGAAATTCTTTGGAAGTTAAGGTGTAATCTATTGTCAATTTTGTGGCTAAAAACGTTCAATTCTTTAATAAAAAATGACAAAAGGCTTCCGAATTTTGCATCCAAATTATTTATGATTTCTGAAAATTTGACGTAGTTTGGGGGTGGGACATTACCCGAAGGGCTGATTTTACTTGCGTCAGTACAGTACTTTGTTCAAAAATTTCATTCATTAATTTGTTTTAGCTATTTCATTTTATAACATATGTGTTTTATTAGATACATTATATCAATAACACCTAAATGGAAAACCTTTTTCTTCCTATGACATGGTGTCTTGTTCTGAAATCGTGGATCCCCCTTTATTTTGATGATTTATATTCTTCGTTCATTCAAATTTCACAGTTAATAACAAGTGACATGATCAAGTGGGATAATCAAATGTACGACAATTCTTTTTACTTTTCAATATATTTTTATATATTTTTCAATGTATTTTATAAACTTTAGGGCCATTCATTTTTGAAGTTTCACACACATCACGAAACGTTGGATGCTTCTTTACATGAACTTGAGCATGTTTGTAGTTTTGGTTAATTCCACTATATTATATTTCAAACACATTTCAACAACACTCATATTATAAAACACTACTTGCTTCATACTATACATTTTGCTCTAACCAAATTGTCAGTACTCGAGAAAGAAAAATGAACAGCTATTTTCAGCGGAGCCTCAAAAACAGATTATTTTCACTCCCAAGTTACTGGAATCGAAGTATGGTTCAAATTAGCCATGAGCATTATGTCCCATCTCAATGTCCTTCCTGCATAATGCAATTTATAGTAGAATTAAACCGAGGCCATGATAAGTGCCTCTGACTGGACTCTTTTATTGTTTATCAGAAAAAACATCAGATTAGTGCAAAATAGTCAAATATACATTTTTTAATTTTCGAAATATTGTTAAGGCTTACACAAAGAGGCTTACACAACTCCTTTGAAACTGTTTTTGTCATAGCAATTTCACACAAAACCAATTTATAGAAAAAACAAGAACATAGCCAAATATAAAATCCCTAATATAAAAATTCTGCACAATTACAACAGAGATAATGACAAGGGGTGATTTCTAAATGCAAAGTTAAGTTAACATAAAAGCTAGTATATAGGTCAATAACTCCCCAGTTTATAAATAACATGCAAGCTATATAATACAAATATATTTGTTTATATTTTAAAATAGAATAAAAATAATAATATAAGGGATCTCTCCAAACAATAACAATTACGGCAGAGTTCATGATAGGGAGGATGCTTCCATATTGCAAAACAAACAACAGCTTATCCTTCTACAAAACACAAGTCAAATTGTGATGACTCACCCCGTAAAGGGGGACTTTGCGACAGAACACTTTTCGAGAAACTGATGAACATAGGCAGCAAAAAAATAAAGAAAATAATTAGAATTTCCAGCAGATTTTCTGTTGTAAAATTTGATCGCCTTGATCAATTTTAACAAGTAAGGGGTCACTTTACAGCGTAGAAAATGCTGTAACAGATGAAATGATAACATCAAAATCGATATCATCTGCAAAGTCCCCCCTTTCGGGGTGAGCCATCACAGTTAATCCTAACTACCTATTCCACTTCTCTGAATCTGCAAGTTATAAAATGGCAAGTTTCAACCTGGGTTCGAACATGGTACACGTCGCACCCAACCCAATTTATTAGTAGGTCAAGCAAATGAGCATACGCTTCCATATCAACAATTTCGTACTCATTACTAACTTCAGTCTATGACGTATTTGGACTTAGATGATTTGCCTAACTTTGTGGAATGGAATTTTTTGGTATTTGATAGGGTTAACATAAAAGCAAGTGCATCGGTCAAAAACTTCAAGATTAAAAAATATTAAGCACACTTTATAACATAATCAATTTACTTTTTCAAATTTTAACTCTAATAAAAATGAAGGTTATAAAATGATTCTACTCAAGGGCAAGTATGCTGTGTAATACTTTTGATTATTATCTTCAACAAGTACACCCACTAGTCTCCAGACGTATACAACATACAAGTCTCCAATAACTACAAGCAAAATTCAGTCACAAAAATGAAATGACATTGAGTTCATGATAACATTAGAGCTTAAAATCGAATGGGGATGAAATCTAGCAACCAACGAGAAATGATGATAGTACGTTGTTATTTCACCAAGGATTTGGGCAGTTTATGGTTGCATGTTCCCTCCCTAAGAAATTCCTGAGCGATAGAATGATGTACTACATGACATCAAATCACAATATGATAGAATTAGCGATATTGTTTTGATGTTTGAACTTGAATAATGAGACAAATCCTTTGCCTTCTGGGGTATAATGGTAAATATACAGGCACACAGTGGAGAATTGTTACTAATGGCAAATGTACACCATGATACCAAAAATACTTCTTCTACTTCTACGTTGATAATCAGCAGGATCCTTATTTTGGACGTAAATGCCGATACTCTGGTCCTAGAGCAGATGACGTATTTTGACATACAGTCACGGTACCGGGGAAGGTTCCCCTACTCTTATTTCAAACAGCCATAGCTTAGCCCGTGATGTTCTTTTACATCCGACAGTGTGTCAGGAACACTTCAGATGGGACCAACACATGGAAAGAGTGCAAAGCAAGTGACTGGTTCCAATAAAGGATTCTACAGAGTTAACAACACAGTGATTCCTTTTAGAGCTGATACTTGTTTTACAAACACTTGTTTTGGACCTGGTACTCATTTTACTACTTGTGCCAGTTCCAAAACGGGTTTTTACTTTACAGAGCCATTCTTATTATTTGGATGGGCAGTTTCATAACAGACCATGGCATAAAACAAACAGAATGATGCCTAGAGAGAGTGCCACACCAGACTTAGATACTTTCAAATCGGCATTAGATGGCACAAATGTAGGGGAAATTGTTCAGCATGCCCACTTCAAAATTTAATTTTTGCTTGCCACATTTGACACTGTGCCATGATAGCCCAATAGGGCGTTGTGCACAGTATACAAGCAGAAGCAGAAGTTGGAGACTGTAAAGAGTTGAAGGCAAATGAGATGTCCACAAATCAATTCCATGGAATCCACCTGGCAAGACAGCTTCACTACTGTGGAAAATATTAATCCTTCATAGTGTTCTGCTATGATCATAGTGGGCAATGGGCAGTGGGGTTACACCTTCACCTTACATCCACGTCTGGTGCCATGGTAATGTTGTAGACTGACATCCCAAAGCATTACTGAAATTTGTAGCCCTCTCATTTTCAGTCTGAGGATATTCTTAGTTCTATTCTTATTTTTTCCATTTTGTTTTTAGTATAGTTGCACACCTTGGAAGCTTGAAGAACCCCATCCTTTATCGTTTCCTTCAAACCCTTTATATCAATCCATCCTTTTTATCAGAAAAATGTGAACTCCAACCCTTTTACAAATTTTTATGATTTCAAACCCGCACTATGATGATTAAGAAAATGAGTCAAGATGGAGATCACAGTAGAGCAAGTACTTTAGGCAAATAAATTGAAACCAAAACAATTAAGATTATCATCGCATACAACAGCCCAGCTTTTGATTTGTTTTGATCTCAAAACAAAAAACCTGTCCCTCCATTCCTCTGCACAGGCATCAACTTTCAACATTGGTCAAGTCATTCACACTAGACATCAAGAATATTAAATCATGACCATTACAAAATTACCATACAGCCTTGAACTTCAAACAGTCCACATGAAACCAACATTAGCATCAAATGGCTTTATATAATTTTGGGTAATGCCAGCATAAGCCATCAACAGTGTTAAGTTTTTTATTTAAAGAAGTATTTCCACACAAAACCAACGTTAGCATCAAATGGCTCAATTTAATTGTGGGAACGCTCTGCATAAGGCCAAAAAAAAAAATGTTTGGTTGCCCTCCACCAACCGGCCCTATTTTTCAGCCCAACCCAAACTTTTTTTTATTTAAATTTTTTTTTTCTAAAAAAATATGCAAAACTTACCGAAAACTACAAAAAAAATGTTATATTTTTGCTTTTTTTCGATATTCAACCCTCAAAATGTTTAGGATGTCCCAAATCACAACAAGAAGTATTTGATTGTTTTGATTTGGATGTCGCGAGGGAAGTTGTGAAGGCTGGAGCGGCCGATCGGCCTGGCAGTCCATGGAAGAGTACTAAAAAAAAAAATTAAAAAAAAAATTAAAAAAAACGACCAACCCTCTCTGAAAAAAGCTGTGGAGGGCAACCAAAGATTTTTTTTTTGGCCTAAAGCCAACAACAGCACAGGTTTCTATGTGTAATTGTATTTTCTAAGTCATTTACCTTACGCAATGTAACACCTTGATCACAAACACCCCTAATAGCATTACAACAGCCCAGCTTTTGATTTGTTTTGATCTCAAAACAAAAAAACTGTCCCTCCATTCCTCTGCACAGGCGTCAACTTCCAACATTGGTCAAGTCATTCACACTAGACATCAAGAATATTAAATCATGACCATTACAAAATTACCATACAGCCTTGAACTTCAAACAGTCCACATGAAACCAATATTAGCATCAAATGGCTTTATATAATGTTGGGCAATGCCGGCATAAGCCATTAACAGTGTGAAGTTTTTTATTTAAAGAAGTATTTCCACACGAAACCAACATTAGCATCAAATGGCTTTGTTTAATTGTGGAAACGCTCAGTATAAAGCCAACAATAGGAGAGGTTTCTTTGTGTAATTGTATTATGGAAGTCATTTACCTTACACAATGTAACACCTTGTTCTTTATTCAACCATGTATTAAAGGTAGTAACCATGATTACAAATGTGAAGTTTAATTTTTCTCTTTACTTATTTTATTTTGTGTTATATAACACCTTGTTCTATATTCAATCTGGTATTAAAGGAACTAGTCATAATAAAAAAAATATGAGGGTCACCTATTCCTGTCACTTGCTAATTTAATGCATTTTTAGAAGAATACTTCCACATACAAACATACACCCATAATTGTTCTTGCAGAAATAAAATATTTCTTTTAAAAAAAAGGTTTTTATCTGTGCTTTTACTAAACTTTTTATTAAAGAAACATTAATCCATTAGTACAAAATAAATAATTATGAATTAGTAAAATTTAGACAACTTTAGTATGTGTGAAAAGGACATGTTTTTTAATATAGGCAGGAGCGGACATCCGGGCGTTTTTGTTCACATCCGGGACATTTGCCAACTTCCCATTCAACTAAATGGAGAAAATGCCGGCTCGCGGAAACTTTGATTGATTTTAGCAAATTTTAAAAATATTTCGATCTCAAAATCATATGAGATGTGTGGTATTCAAACCACAACAAAATAACAAACAGCTTCTCATTTCACATATTTCCTTCTCGATAATAAAGAAAGAAAATGAAGGGATGCCTGGCTGAAGTATTGATTGTTTTCACCGTGCACAAAGTCCAACACGGGTTATTTTTAGATCATTGTGCTGCGTATGACATAGGTCCACTCGGCCCTATATATGAAATCCTCTTTCAAGAATAATTCATGTTTAAATAATCAAACACGTTTTGGGAGTGAAAATTTTAGGAAAACAGAAACGCTGTTTTACAGTTTATATTGCTTAAAATCAATTTTTTCAGGATTTCATTTGTTTTTAATTCCTGTCCATGTATGTTATTGTTGATTCATAAATACGTTTTCCAGATTTTTCATTACTACATGTATATGTGGAACCATGATTGCTTGAACCTTTAATATTTTCAAAACTGAACAAAATTGTACAACATTCCAAATTTGAGATTTTGAACTACATTTTACTCTTCAAAATGCATGCAACAAACCCAATAAACCATATTAACAACCACAATTGCTTATTAATTGTTCCATAATACAATTTTACACATCACGCAGCTGCTGTGTTATAACGATAAAATCTCTTAGTCTTACTACAAATTAGACATTGATGAATATTCATAAACTCATCCGTGAACCTTTGCTTCTATGTCTCACCGCTTTTAAACAGCAACATAATGCTATTTATAACATTATTAGCACATGGAATTGGTTGCTTACATTGTGTAATCAAATTTAAACTCTTTATTAACACAAAACATCATATTGTCATCCGAGGGAGAGGGCTATCCAAGCTAAAGATGTTATCATCAGCAAGCAGTAAAATGCACAAAATACAGGATTTTCACACAGATGACAAGGTTTGTGTAAAGCATTACAAAAAATCATCTAATCATTTATAAAAAATGACATGAAAGTCTCATATATTGCCCAACATATCATGATTAGATATTATTTTCTAAATTACATCAAGAATTTTATCAGTTTTGCTTTGTCAAGTTTCAAACCTCAAATGTCCACAATCTCATTAAACTGAAAATCTTTGTGACAAAAGAGTCCGGTGTATGAAAACATGTGATTTTCAGAAATTCCTGGTTCATTCAAATTAAGCAGCCTGGTTTAAGGCCTTGAAGAGGTTCATCAGAATAGTTGAAGTAGAATAAATAAAATATTTCTTGAAACATATCCAATTTACTCATGTTTTGGAGCTATGACGTTTCGAGACCTATTTGACTAGTCTCTTGATCACATAGGTCTCGAAACGTCATAGCTCCAAAACGTGAATAAATTGGATATGTTTCAAGAAATATTTTATTTATTCTGGTTTAAGGTGTTTCCAAATTTACCTCTGAATATAACCCACCTTTTAGAATGTGATCTGGAAAGCCATACTTTTACAAACATTCCTTTCCCCTGTATGAATAAAATATAGTTGTCACATGTTTTCACATTAGAGTACCGTAATTGAAGCTTAAATCAGTGTTATCTTCTTACATTTGAGACCTGGCATATCAAAAGGTACCTTAAGGTTGGCATAGTAAATTATGGGCCATTGAAACAGAGCATAGTCAAAAATCACGTCCAAAGTCAAATGTCTAACTTCATCAGAAACATTACCTTTGAAGTGTATTCAATCAAATGAATCTGGTTGCAACATCCACAACATAAGAGAAACATGGTAAAATCCAAGATAAAAGTCATCTCTCCATTCAAGTTTTACACAGTAAAAAAACTTTAAACTTGATTATCTCAGAACTATAGATGTAACTTTGCAATCAAACATCCGATAGTTACCAAAAGCAAGGAGTCATTTTAAAGCTTAACATATCAGCTTTTGATAAGATCAAAAAATCAATGTTGATTTTGGGACCCTTTAAGGTACCTTTCGATATGGAATGTCACATTTATCAAGAATCTTGCATCTGGTAATTTGCTGGGGTTAAATTATTCATTTCTAATACAAGTACATTGTTAAAGCCATGTTAACCAATATACGGGTCATTCTCTTTGATTTTTCAAGCATTTTAGTAATTCACTGGAATTCAATTATTCATTTCTAATCCAAACATATTTTTATATACGGATTAATGTTTACCAACTTGAAGATCATTCTCTTACATTTTTTAAGCATCTTAGCAATTTGCAGGAGTTAACATCAACTGCGAAAGTAATGTTAAACAGCTATGTAAAAATTCATCACTATTTTCCTTTAATGAATGATAGGTATCGCCATGCAACTATTATAAATGCTATATTTATGCGTGTAAATGTGTCCTCAGGGAAGAAACAGTAGTTAGCCTGTCTGGTGTGTGCACTGTATACAAGCTGAGTAACAATTTTCCAGACTTATATAAAGTCGATAATGGCTTCATATAATGCAATGACTTGCCTTGAAATTAACTTAGATGCTTATACACTAGCCATTTAAAGTGTTTCCGCACAAACACTTTATTCAGCCATATCTCACAAGGCGTTTATAAGGAAACTATCTGGAAACGTATGTTGCTTTTGGTCAAATCTGATAGGTAATTTAGTAAAGTGTAAAATTGAGCACCGAATGGGATCAACCCCCTCTCACGTAGGGGTAGAGGGAAGCAACACAAATGGGTCGAAAAACGTGATTTTTAGGTCAAATTTGATTTGACAACGCCTGGGTCAAGGTCACTTCACCATTCAAGTTGAGTAGTCATATGGAATGTGTATATGTAATAGACTGAAACTTTTAACTCTTTCACAGACAATATCATACAAATATACTAAAAAAAAATTATGAAAGTAGTTTGTCATGTATTCCATCAAAGTCTATCATAGTCAAGATTTGGTTGATCTTTCCACACTATAGAATTAAACATGCACTAAATTTGTTCAAGATTACCTTCCAGCAGTCTATGCATAAGGCCTAAAAAATATATGTTTGTTTGCCCTCTGCAACCGACCCTAAAATGCCCCAAAGTTGGGTCGGTTATTTTATTTTATTTATTTTTTCAAACACCTAAAATTTAAAAACTTAATATTTTTGACAGAAAATATAGTATAAAGTCACATTTAGTAGTATAAAATGCATATTTCCTCTAAATAATGACCCACAATCTTTGATTAAACCCTGTATTGCTTGTTATTCGCGATAAAATCCATGGAATTACATCATTCTTTTAAAATATATATGTGAAGAGTAAAAAAAAAAAGATCAACCGACCGACCAAACCAAAATTTTAATTTTTCCACTGGAGGGCAAACAAACAATTTATTATTTTTTTGGGCCTAATGGTCAATTTCTTCAGCAAAAGATATACAAATTCAATAACAAATTAGACAGTATCATTAAATATAAAAGCAAATGTGTCATAAAAGCTGAATGCCTTGTATCCAAAATAACAAATCATAGGCGAGCTTTGGCTGACCGTTCCACGCTATATAACTAAACACGCATTGAATTTGTTCAATATTACATATTATCAGTCTATGGCTGCCCTAAAAAACAGAAATCATCAAAAATAATATGGCAGGTCTAAACAAATGGCCACACAGAAGAAATTGTAACTACAGCTATATATATATATGGAGTCGCAGTTACATAAAATGTAGCCATAGGGCAAATTCGTAACTCTGCGCGCTATATCCAGTTTTATTATTTTATTGTATCTTAATATGAAGCCGGCTTTTTCTTGGCTGTGTCTGCGATAAAATAATAACGTCTTGCAAGAGGAAACAAGAATCAGCTGGGCTAGCTGTGTTTGTTTTTGTTCAAATTCAGCAAAACCAAGCCTTGCTGGAAGCGACATTGCTGTTGAATATTTCTCTTTTCTAAGGAGACATATGTGACCCGTCATATCGAAAGGTACCTTAAGGTCGGCAAAATCAAAATTGACTTTTTTTGGTCTCATCTGAAAGCTGAGATTTTAAGCTTTAAAATGACACTTAGATTTTGGTTATTGGATGTTCGATTGCGAAGTTACACCCAAATTGGTAAAAGGCATCGTGCTGATTCGGAAAACTATAGTTCTGAGAAAATCGAGTTTAAAGTTTTTGTA
>JXSR01S061336.1:99983-114784 GCA_000969725.1 Ophiothrix spiculata | reverse complement strand
CAATTCTTTGCTCTTATGGTGTACCGTAAACTAAATTAATGCCTTTATTTCCCTTTGGTAGACCTCCTACATTTAAAGCGGGGTCGACATCTAAATACCAAAGTATTAATATCTGTGTACATATCGCTCTGCAATAATAAAGAGGATCGTGTGTACTAAATAGTACTAAATTATCACTTTATAATTAGTACAGGATGTTTGCCACAATTGTATCATTTTATTTCATCATTTATTTCAATTTCTAAAATGATAAATAAGATAAAAATGGAATTCTGTTTACAAATAGAAAAGACTATACATGTTTACTAGTACCAATATCGGGTTGTTTTTCCTTTCTTATGAAGTCACATATTTTGTATTCATTTTTCTTGTATTCTTTCTTGATTTGGTCATATTTTTATAGAACAGTGACTTCTGCTTTTCTGCAATTCTATATCAATCAGTAATGTCTATTGACATATTCAGCTGGTCACTTTGCAAAGACAACAAATGTAGTGTAAATTGAAAAAGATTGGATAATAGTCTGGTAGATTGTTATAGGTTTTTATATGATGATCAATCATGAACAATTCATCATTATCTAATGCCCTGACTTAGTAGTTTTCCACCTGTTACCCATACTCATTTCGATGGTTTGGTAATAAGCGATATTATAGAGATTGCGATTTCCCGAACGAAAACGAAAACGCGAGTTCTAATATCAGCTTGAACAGAACAGCATAACTCGGATTGACGAATTTCACGTTCACTTTTACGTGGATACTAATCATTTAATCGATATCCCTTTTAAATAAAAACTATGTAAAAATCAGATGAACACATGCAACAATTATGTCCAGACATACATTACAAGCACTTACCGATGTTTTATTGCGTTTGGTTGTAAAGATTTTGGGTTCCAAACTTCAAACTTACACAACCGTAATGGTTATTTTCTGATTTTGCATTGTCAGACTTTTGTGTGACATTTTCTCGTTCTACCCATCTGCTTGCGAAACCCAATACTCTGAACGGAAACGAACAAACATACGTCACTTGTGGAAAGTACCGTTTGAAGTGGGTCTTTTACGTGACTGCTACGTTCATTACGTTGGTTCTATTGAAAGTCAGCCAATCATTACCTTCATTAGCCATGATGAAATGTAAAGCTCTCTTAGCTACGGAGAGACCGTTCGCTTTAGAATTTACGCCCTCAATTTGAAATATCTTATTTCAGAATCTTGAGAGAGGGGGACACCATGAAACATCAGCATGAAAGGCAATCTTTGCTCCGAGTTGATTAATTAGTTTAAACTTAAAAAAAAAATACGCGTATGCGTTAACCGTTACGTAAACGTGAGTTTTAACATGTTCACGTTTCTATATCCCGTTACGTGTGCGTGGAAATCGCAATCTCTCTATTGACTGAATAATGACGCACTGCCAATACAAACAGCTCAGTGAGCTAGGTTTGACAGACTGATTGGATTTTATGCCGATCTATCAAGCAATTCATCATTATTTTGTACCTTGATTTCGTGGTTAATCAATTGGTAGCAATATTTATTTAGATTTTACTGTGTAGCTAATAAGAAATAATTGTATTATTAAACAAGACATATCTTTAAAAAATTGTAATTCTTTTAAATATATTGATCTTGATATTTATTGATGCGTTCAAGGGCCCTGTCAACCCTTCGTTTCAGAAATGTTTTTTCCTCTGTAACTTAGCAATGGATAATTAAATCCGAATAAACATATATATTTCTATATGGAAGAGGATTTGCATACTGGACATGATGGTGAGGTCATTTTTGGTCCAAACTGTGTAATTTTGGCCCCAAGCTAAAAACAAAACCATGTTTTTTCCCCCAAAATGTTATTGGAAAGCTACACTCTTAGAAAGGAAGGATCAAATATGAGACAAAAAGGATCAATTTTGATCCTTTTTAGGTATCAAATATGAGCTTACCCTTTAAGGATCAAAGTGAAGCAGAAAAAGTATACTTTTACCTATGTCTGAAATATGGTTCTGGAGTTATAGCCAAAAATGTGAAAGGTCATATCAGAGGTCACGGAGCTGGTCCTATGGGAGTCCAAAATTTCAAAAGTCTCAGATTTTGTTCAGAATGGTCTCAAACTATTCGTCTTGCAAAACTGTCTGCACAAAGTAATAGTTTAAAGTGCATCAGATCAGTGTTTGCATGGTTACAGGTCAAGGAAAACAGGCACCAATGCAATGGTAAATATGGACTTTGTTTTTGCCTGCTACCATGGCAACAATTGACCTGACACACTTCAAACTATCCTTTTGTGTAGACACTTTTGCAAGAGGAATAGTTTGAGACCAGTTTGAACGAAATTGGATACTTTTGAAATTTTAGACTCCCATAGGGCCAAATCCGTGAACTCTAATATGACCTTTCACATTTTTGGTTATAACTCCAGAACCATATTTCAGACATAGGTAAAAGTATACTTTTTCTGCTTCACTTTGATCCTTAAAGGGTAAGCTCATATTTGATACCTAAAAAGGTTCACAATTGATTCTTTTTGTCTCATATTTGATCCTTCCTTTCTAAGAGTGTAGAAAGCAATATCTAGGAACGCATTTCTGAAATTGTGGATTTTTTTCTTAGTTTTTGAAATATTGCTCAATTTTTGACCTGACAACGTTGAATTGAAACTTATATCTAGAGGCATTTTAGAAAGTAACAAGTTTAGTTGCTTCAATTACGTATTGCGTTTTGCAAAATCATTTTTTGTTAATGCGACATGCATCTATATTGTGCACGAGCGTTTTGAGATGATTTAGTGATAAGTTACATTAAGAAACATGCTAATTATGCAATTATTTATATACAAAAAATCATCCTAATTGGCCGTTGAATCATCAATTACTGTTGCTATCAGTTAAGAAGAATCCATAACCCATCTACTACTATGACCACCGTTTCAGCTTGCAATTTACCCATGCTCTGTTACAAATTCATTTCTATTTTAAGACGTATTTAGTTGTAGGACCACCTTATTTTCTCTTTTATTTCACCTTTTTGAATATAACAATGTAAATGTTCATGCTTAAATCACTCTATGGCCAGATCAAGGTCTGTAATGATATGGTGACATCAAGATCTTGATGATTCAAAATAACACCTTCGACTATTTAGAATGCTACGATTCCTTTGGGAGACAGGTGCTTCTCGGGCTGTCATTAGAAGTTGATGTGAATTTGTGATGCTTGCTACATTGCCAGATCGTTTCTAATGTCTCTCTAAGTAGTTTATGTTTTAATATGTACGCATAATATGTATGTTATACAGAAAGGACCGTGTTCCAGAAAGTTGCTTAGCTAAACCATGGTTTTAATTTACTCATCAACAGCACTGCGGTTTTAGCAGACCACCAAGCCCGTATTCCAGAAAGGTGTTTAGCTAAACTACGGTTATAGCAGACAATTAAGCCCGTATTACAGAAAGGTGTTTAGCTACACCACGGTTTTAGCAGACCACCAAGGCCCGTATTCCAGAAAGGTGTTTAGCTGAACCACGGTTTCTCATCAACAGCACAGTTCATTAAACTATTCTGCTTGAAAGCTGCAACGGTCCGTATCATTCCTGGACAGTTGGGCCCCATATTCCAGAAAGGTGGATCAATGCTAAACCACGATTTAACTGAACTTCAACTGTCCATGAAAACCGTGGTTTAGCTTAATACCTTTCTGGAATACGGGCCTTGGTGGTCTGATAAAACCGTGGTTTAGCTAATGACCTTTCTGGAATACGGGCCTTGGTGGTCTGCTAAAACCGTGGTGTAGCTAAACACCTTTCTGGAATACGGGCTAGTACCGTTTACCGTCAATTTAACCAAATCTTTAATAGCTAAATATCCGGTTAAAATCTTGGTAAAAAAATTGGTACTTTGAAAACCATGAATATTGTGAAAACCACATTCACTTAAAAGACTTTTAAACACGTTATACTGTGCTCTCGTTCAATAAAATTTACAACACAATTAAAAATGTGATATATAAGCCAAAAAGACATTGTGCGCTTTCTGATAACGTACAAGAAGAAAAATATTAAAAATATACAAGAATAATGTTTTAAATCGCACACATGAAGTATTAAACTTTAAAATAATTTACAAGAAAACGAAATTAAACAGCAAAAAGAAAGTTCATAAATACCCAGATTTAAAACTTGCGCCCAATAGAGAAAGGATGGATCTGTAAGATAGAAGAAAGCAAAACATGTACACATAATCAGAATACTGCATGATGATATACGCAAGCAGACAATGTATACATTAATTAGGACATTAATGCAAAAAAAGACAAAAATCTTGTTGAATTATAAGAAAAATAGAGCATTCTTGGTAAAATCGAAGATTTTCAATGTAATGTTGTGATGTACCTTTAAGCAGGTCACTCTATCATGATAAAGACTCCAACTGAGGAATGTCATGTAGATTGATGATTCCTTTTCGCACCTCAAATCTATCTTTGTACTCCTGTCACGCCTGTGAGAGTTATATTGACATGATCATCCGATGCTAGACTTATATGATGCATTCTTTACTTTTTTTTTAAAGTCCGGTAGCTGTTTCCCTTCTTAGCTTTTAGTATTAATAATATTGGTGTTGATTTTAGTAAGGATGTAAGCAACATGTAATTCGCCCCAAAATGAGGCTGAGTTATATTTAAATGGATTTAGGACACGTTGTCTTAATAAGATTGTAATAATATTTACACGGTGAACAGTAAGCAGGCAATTATTAATATTTTAAAGCTAACCAAATTTCTGAATTAAACCCTGTTCTTTTTTGGTCTGTTTTTGTTTGTTTTCTGCAATAGTTCATTAATAAAATTCATACAATATATTCCCGAATTTGAAATTATGCAGGGAATGAATTGGTGCCAACTTATGAACTTTACACTAGACGTTTCATTGACGTCACGAATGTTGTTGATCGAAATATCCGCACACAAACTGGAGGGTATATAACAGCAAGAAACTAAATTTTAAAATAATGATGATAACATATAACCCTTCTTCTAGCTAATAGTATGCTATTTTTCATTTAGGACACTATATATCCTTTTCTTGAGTTAAAACTAAATTAACTGAGTTTGGTAAGTATGGCAACTGGAAAATTCTGACGAGTATTTCTCTGGCATAAAGTATTCGCTACCGGTTTAGTTTTTATATGATATAGAATATTCTTTGACGTCATTAAAGAATATTCTGAGCAAAGTATTATATACGATAGAGGAGTCTACACTGACCCTACGTGTTCAAAAAAATCCTTTTTTAAAGGAAACATTTACACAAACGGATAGTTTATACTTAATCTTTAGATTTATAATTATTAAATCAAACCTTTTACCACAATTTGTAAAAGGTCTTATTCCCTGAATTCAAGGGTATTACGACCTTTCTTTTTTATTTTCTATCGATCAATTTTATCAATTAAAATTCAAGAAAAACTATTTATCTTGCTTACTGATATCATATTTCTCTTGGAGACATAATGCAAATTCACGTACTTAGTTTACATACATTTAGTATCGTGTGACATTTAATTGGCACGTTGTACAAAACCAATGAAAATAGGAAGAATATTAAAATATTGCGTGAAGTATTGTAGATTTAATGATACGTTTAGTATATTGTGAGCACATAATTTATAGTATTGACAACTATTTAAAGTATGTAAAATAAATAATTTCATAACATTCCGTTAAGATCTTTACCTTGAATATACAAAAGAAATCATAATTAAAGCCATTTTTTTGGTTACAGTGAAATCTTTGTTTTGCCGTTTTTGGTACAAAATTATGCAAATTTCATGTTAATCAACCAATAATTTCAAAACAATTCAACAAAAAGCTTGCAAAAATGAAATTAAGATGCTTCAGATATTATCATATCAGAATCTTTATTTTAAAAAAAACAATTTTTTTCGGACCACCAATTTCTGTTTAATACAACAGACTGAGGAGGTCACATGACACCCGCAGCTAGACTAATTGTTAGTTATTATACTTGCAATCAGAGAGCTTATGTAGTAACTCTTAGTAACATAAATCTAGTTAAAGCCAGTCACATGATTTTTAAGTGACTATAATCTTTGATAAAAAAGAAGCCTTAATCAAATCTCAAATATAATATCAAAACAATAAAGCAACTTATCTTTTACGCTTTTGTTAGAATCTATAGGCTAGTATAGGAACATATTTTTTTCTTACATCAAATTCCTTTTGAAATTTTAAAATGTTTTAACCGGCCGTTAATATTTCAAAGCATGCAAATAAGTATGGGACATCTTTCATATTTATATACGAAAGTCAAATATAAATTCAAAATGAATCCTTTACAAATTTGCGTACAACAAATGTCCATATGAGGGATTCTGGTGAAATGAGAGGAAAGCCGCGCTTGATGATTTGGGTCAAAAACCATTCTTGTCTTTTGCTGGAAATAAATTGATCTCTAGATGGAAAAGGTTAAGGGAAGGTATGATATATCATATAATTTTTAAGATGAGAATATGAAGAATTCAAATACATATTAAACTCAATTTTAAAAATCGCGACTTTCCTCTCATTTCGTCGGAGCAACCCCCGAGGGGCCACTTTTTATACTTTCATGTGGTGTCATCATCGAGGAGACCCTCACATTTTGTACCCTAAACACTGACCTGGGCGATGTGTAATCCTAACCCTTTTCAATGACCTTTGTGTAAAAATGATACTCTTTTCACTGACCAATCGTATTTTACATCCTTTTCCCTAACCTACCATAAAAGGCCCTTAAAGGAACCCTTTTCACTGACTTTAATCATACACAGGAACCTCTTTTCTCTGACATCACTATAAGGATATACTATTAGAATATTGCTCGAAATATTGTTTCTTAGGCATGCACATGCAGATATGAAGACATAGGCGCCATAGAATCCCTTGATGCCTTGCCTTGGACAATAGACACGTGCAACACGACATTGAATTGAAATGGAGTCAATTCAATGTCTTCCTGTGAACGACCAAAGAAATCAAGGTATCCTGGCAAAATTCAGTCGAATTCCCTATTTTTCGTGTGATACGACTCGAAAAACCTGGATATAAATTGCAGTACTAAAGTTCGCTGAAAAAACGATTCTGATTCGTCCATTAGCGTATATACTTAATGTACGAGTGTTTACTACAACGAACAAACTACTATGAGTGGGATGCAATGGAATGGCCCGCGGTAATAGAAGTGACTTGATTTTATCGGATTTGGGAGTGTGTTCCATGGAAATTTACAATTTTTCCTGGATTTTTCAGAGTTTTTTCTTCATTCATGTTCTTAAAATTCATACTATAATCGCTGACTTACTGCTCTTAAAATCGATTCCCTGAACGCTGATTTGTACTTCTAGAAGTATACTTTTTTCCAAAATAAAGTGAAATTGATACCCTTTTCGCAGTCCTCGCGGTCCGCTACAATTCGTAAAAAAGTACCTTTTCCCGCGGATTTCTGCTTGCTGATGACGCCACGTTTACACTCAGTGCAACCCGGAGCAACCCACATATTATTTCTTTAAGAGCAGACCTTATATGCCAGTAAAGATCAGGAATGTCTGACAGTGAATACACAAGGTAATGGAACACTATGTAATCAAAGTGGCAAATGATAAAAACTTGCTCTTTTGCGCTGCAATCCGTCATTTTTATTTGCTTTGTTATCATGCACTTTTTAACAGATCGCGTTTTACGTTCTTTATTCAAATATTTAAAGTGTATATCTACGAATAAGAAGCATTATAATGAATTGATATTATTGAATAAAGTAGCCGTTTTTTCATGTTTGTAAGATTAGACTTGACACAATTATTTTTAAAATAGCAATCAAGCGTATGTCATGATTGATTTTAGATGGTGGACAAAACACTACGAAATAAAGATTTTTATATAAAGATGTTTCTTGTCAAAAGTAATATAGCGTTGCATGTGTTCGAATGAAAGTTCATACGTGCTGGCAGATAAGCATACTGAGATGATTAAGACTGACTTTCAGCACTGGGTTAACATTTACATACCTACAATACTAAAGTTTTGGACAGAGAAGACAGAGAGTACCCCTGTCAAGTGCGGGAAGCCATTTACATCAAAAAGAAGAAACTATCATTGAACAGAGAATCCTCGAAATACCTAGGCGTCAACATTTCAAAGAACCTGAGTTGGAAACCCACATTAGTAATATCACCAAAAAAGGGAACAGCACGCTTGGCTTTCTCCGTAGGAATCTCAGGAGATGTTCACTCAGAACCAAAGAACAAGCCTACAACACATATGTGCGTCCAACTTTAGAGTACGCCTCAGCAGTTTGGGATAATGGCATCAAAGACCAGGTAAATCAAGTTGAGAAAGTCCAAAGACGAGCAGCGAGATTCGTTAAAGCCGATTACCATCCTGAACATAGTGTGACAAAGATGCTCGCCGATCTGAATTGGCAATCTCTCCAGGAAAGACGGGCTCATACCAAAGTGATTATGCTGTACCGTATAGTCCACCATCTTGTTGCCATCCAAGTCAGTCCACTATACTTGTACCAATCAACCAGCTCAACCAGAAAGAATCCTTACCACTTCCACCAACAGCACTGTAGAATTTTGGCCTACCAAAACAGCCACTTCCCTTGTGTCATCTGCCTTTGGAATGCCTTGCCTGCTCCAGTTGTAACATCTCAATCCATGGAGGTTTTCAGGAGCCGTCTCAAGCCTTTGACACTCTGCTAAGTAAGTATGTGTTTTTTACTCGCACCTTCATCACCAAGCACCACTTTTGTATATACTCCCGTGACCGTGCACCATTGCACCAAGTACGACAATACTCTGAATTAAGGTTATGTACTCACAGGGAGAAGAAGAACCGTGACCAAGGATTGGAACTGCCCTCTTTAGTCTCTTCTGATTAGCGCCACCAAGGTCATAGGAGATCAAGAATCCTCACAACATCACAGGATTTCTTCTGATGAGGACATGTGTTACATGTCGAAATTCAAGGTTTGTGAATTTTCACCCAGTGCTGAAAGTCGGTTTTAACCATCTCAGTATGATGCATTTTCAAAAAATAACAACATCAAATCACTATTATGTATCTATGGTCTAGAATAAATATGGTCACAGGAAGGACAAAGGGTCACTCGGTTTAATATGGTTGTTGTAGGGCTTATTTAGGCAAGAGTGAGCTTAATTCTTTAGTTATGTTTTTTAGCCAGGATCATGTAGTGCAATTATTGCAGCTCAGCAATGTTTAAAATATTTCAGATTTTTTGTATTTTGTTTGTTTATTTTTTGTTTCCCAGTATACTGAATGGGCAAATAAAAACGCAATGGTTGAAATAGGCGTCTTATAATAACAAGACAATTACTAAACAAATAACCTTTGTTTATAAGTAGATCATTGATTTACCTTTAAAATGTTGAAAAAAAAAAGATAATATCGGCTAAGGCATTCCAAGATATGCTATTTTAAGAATGTGGTGTAAAAACATTTCTGACCAACAAGCGAACATTTCGATCATATATCTCATTAGGACTGTATGAGACAAATATCATTTTAACTGAACCTTAAAATACTTTGATGGGTCGTTAAAAGTGTTATTTTGTTTTGTTGAACATATCATGTGTAAAATAAAACTAAGTGAAGTCAAGACCTGCAATAGCTTAGACCTGCTGTCCACACTAAGTTTTAGGAACGCATTGGATAACATGTGTTCAAGATTTAAGGCCAAAAGCTGCATTCTCTGGTTTCAATAAAAAAAATTGTGCTTTTTTAGTTTCCACAAGCAGAAACAATTGATTTGCAGTCAAAGTCTTTGATGTCAAAAGTGTCCAATGTGCCTTGAAATAACCTTTGTGGAAAGTTTGAAAGACTGGACAATAACGATTTTTAGCGGAACTACTATTATTACGTTGTGTCAGATTTCAGAAAGCAAACACAAATCAATTGTATTGACTGTAAATGTGTTGAAACTTTAAGCGCATATTGTCAATACGTGATTTCTTTCCCAAATCAATATTTCAAAGGTGCTTTGCAATATCCAGATAATCTAATGATTACCTTTTTAAATTGGATATAATTGGAGGGCCTGATATTACGACTTTAGTAACGTCTTAATTATGATAATTATGCTAAAGACGAAATGCATCCTATTTATACACTACACGGCCTTTTTGTGGATAAGAAGTTTTCTAATAGCATTTACTTTTATCTTTTTAAAAAGATGCAATAACTTCAGGGTGTCAAAGAGTGGCGTAACATACGAGTATATGTTGTGACAAGTTTGGCAGACTGGAGCTTGTCAAACCACCGAAAGAGAGAGAGAGAGACGTAAAAGAAGAGTAAATGAGGATTCAAGAAAAATGGGGAAATATATAGACCAAAACTTGGAAATTTGTAAAATGTCGGCCAAAACGTAAGTTTATTTTTTACAAATAGAATAATTGAACAAAGTGTACTTTAGGTCCCATCCAGAATTTTAGGGTTAGGGTTTAGGTTTGGTGTTTTTTTTAGGTTGAGGGGGAAATCTCGTGAGTCATCGAGAAAAATCGGGAAAATGTGTCTTTGCTCCACCTAAAAATGTGTCCTTCTTGCCGCAGGTGCAAATGATTTAAAATAACAATTTCAGTATTGCACTTTTTAACTACTTATATAAACAAACGATACGTAAATGTTACTTGTTTTTGAATAACCACAATAACATTTTCAACTCAGAAGTGATCAAATTTCCAAACTTAAGACTAATATATATTTGAATAAATCAAACATTTTTTTCCTTTATCCTATGTAGATGAAGTTGTGGGTAATTGACCTTTAAATAGTCAAATTAAGATCAGACCTAAAGTTAAGAACACTTTGAGTAAAGATAGGAACTTTTCTGTTTCGTTTTAAATTTGGAATAACTTCGGAACTTTGGAATAACATTGGAATAAGAATTACATCAACTGATATTAATTTAACATTAATCACCCAAAGTTGCTTTAGGAAATGGAACTCATTGTTCTCAAAGTCTAAGATATTTGTGGGTCTATTAATGATTATTGATCTGCAGACCAACTTAGGAATATTCTTAAATCTTTATGAAATAGAGCCTTGGGAATTTTTATAATATAAGCACACAAATAAAAAAATAAAAAGCAATACAATTTTTACTTTCCGCCGCCACTGCCGACTACAACGAAACATGCTAGACCCCCTTGAATGCCATCTGAGGGACAATTTTTTTTCTGTGTGGGAAGTAAAAATGTAACTTTATTTGTTTATAAATCAGCCATGTTAACATGGATTAAGGATTGTTTTAGTGGCTATTCAATTTGAACATTCTACAGTTAATTAGTGGACATGTTCAATCGCTCTTTTGAAAACAAAAACATATGAATATGTCAAGCCATTGATACCTTTTAGGAAAAAAATAAAATTTGCAGTAAAAAAGATGTACTCAAGTGGGAAAATGTGTCCTCGAGGTAAATTACATTTGGAAATTATGTATACCTTTAGTTGAAATCTAGCATGCATGTTGTATTTAGGATTTCTGTTGTATCGAATATGATTGTGAATTTGATAAAGCAAACAAGTGTTGAGGGACTGTTAGATATGTTCTCACAAAGAACAATCAACGCGTGTATCCAAGCAATTACATTTTTGTATTTGGATAAATTAAAGATAAGACAGTCTGGATAGACTTTCCAGAGGGACAATAACAAAGTCACGTTAACTACTAAAAATACATTTTGTCAAACATCTTTTTCATTGTAGCTATTCGAATTTAGTCGTTTTGTGACGTGAATCCTCTTTTTCAAGTTTGTCCGCTAGTAACTTGCGTCGTGCGTTAACAGAGTTCATAATAGTAGTAAATTTATACCCCCATTTAACAGAGAACTAATGGGGCTCTCCACACGGGAATGTCAAATCTAGATTCATCTAGATGAATATGCATTTCCGAAGTGCATATTGTGTTCACACTGTCGCGTATCAATCTGACTTTAGTCCAGTTATGCGTATTGACACGCTGGTGAGTGCGAGTGCGTGGAAATAACACAACTAGGCATATGCACATGCGCAGTCACTTACGCTCGTCCAGTTTAATCCAGATGCATCTGGGTGTCCAAAGTACAAATTGATTTGCCCGTACTCGTATTGTTTCAATTAATGTGTCGTATTCGTTTTGGGATATTGTATAGGATCTACTGCACATATTCTATTAGGCGGGATTCAAGCTTTAAGAGTTACATTACATCTACGACAGCTTAAATGTCATTGTGTGAAGGTTAATAGATATATCCTAGGGTTTTTTCCGAAGAAACATCTTTAACCACCTGAAATGATAACAAAGTTTGTTTGCTGACTGATGATTTCGTTTTCTTGGATTATAAGCGTGGATATTTGAATGTTTGGATGTTTGGAAACTAATGTTTTATTAAATTGAAAAGGATTCCGAAGATGATGTTGTTTTGCATTGATATTCGATACACAATAGTTCTTTGCTGTTAAATTTGCATTTTGGTGTCGACTTAAAACAGGAATCTTATGCTGCCAGCACGGAGCTCTCATGTTTCCAATTTCTAATTTTCTAATTAAAATCGTTGGCTTTTTACTTGATAGTGCGGACTTCTGTGTGAAATTGTTTTGATCGTATTTGTTGTTTTTACCACAAAAAAATGGAATGTATTGTGCAACGTTGATGTTATATAAAAGGTATAAACACCCTGCAGATAAAAGTGCAACAAAATGTTTGGTTGCCCTCCACAGCTTTTCTCAGAGAGGGTCGTTCGGTGTTTTTTTCAATACTCTTCCACGGACCGCTAGGTCGATCGGCCGCTCCAGCCTTCCCCGCGACATCCAAATCAAAACAATCAAATACCTCTTGTAGTGATTTGGGACATCCTAGACATTTTGAGGGTTGAATATCAAAAAAGCACAAATATAACATTTTTTTTTAGTTTTTTAGAGAAAAAAAATATTTTTCAATAAAAAAAAAAGTGTTGGTCGGGCTGAAAAATAGGGTCGGTCGGTGGAGGGCAACCAAATAATTTTTTTGGCCTTATAAATACGTATGTTGAGTGCGGTTGGGGAAACATGTGTCATAGTGAAACATGTTTCATATTTACATAAATGCCGTTATGAAACATCTCTTTTAAATAGCCATATTTTCGAAGTTGAAACTGAACTGATTATCAAAGGTTAGTCTGATAAATCAGCATGTTAAATGCAAACCTTTGCAAAGCACAATAACTTGCGAAAAAAACAACAACTTACAAACAAAAAATACGATATTTCGATTTTTGGTCAAATTGCTGCTTTGTTAGCACTCAGATTTTGCACTTGCCTTGCATAATTGCAGCTTGATATTTTTGATGTCAAAAATTCAGATGACATCAGAAGCTATTTAATATTTTTTTCATAACAACACCTATGCTAAAGTTAAACATGTTTCACGATGGCACATGGTTCTCGATCGCACGCAACGCGTACATGTATGCTACTATCTTACTTAGCTAGATTAATGCAAAAATGAAAAGAAGACCCTTTTTATTACCAGAATCTACACTGAAAACCTAAACTGGTCAGTGTGACTAACCCAAGCTAGTCCAAATGGTACGCATCTAGACTAGCTTTAAGTTAGTCAGTATTGCTGGACTAACACGGATGACTAACTTAGCCTGCTGGACTAATCTCATTTTAGTTGCTTGACTAGTTTTAAGTTAGTATTTTGGCCAGCTTAACGTTAGTCCAGCAAGCTGCACTAGTTTAGGCTAGTCGCTTGACTAGTTATTGACTAGTTTTAAGTTAGTCCAGATGGTACACATCTTGACTAACATAACATTAGTCCAGCTGGATGGACTAATGTAACACTAGTCCAGCTTCCTTGACTAGCTTACTCAAACTAGTCGATCCCAAATAACTAACCTCAAGCTAGTCCAGCCAACTAGACAAGCTTAGTGCAATATATATGCATGCTATGTAGTTGCAGAGTCACAGGATACAATATTTGATATAGCTAATCCGTCAATAATGTAGAGAGAGGTTTAAGAGTGACATATGAGTCCCACCTAAATAGTCAGTCAGCTGCATATAAACAAATGATATAATTCACGATACATCAGTAGTACATGATGGTGACATTTATGAGGTCAAACGACGACATGGAGTTTCACATGTCTGTGCTGTCCACTATGTTGTCCTCAAAGACTCCACCTGACCAGGCTCAGTCTGACTAACATAAGCTATTCAATCCAGCTTGACCAACTTGAAGTTAGTCAAGTTTGAAACCTGACTAGTTTGAAATTTGGCTTGACCAACATCAAACTAGTCAGGCAAGCTGGAGTAACCTGCCTGACTAGTTTAAAGTTAGTCAAGCAGCTGCTTGACTAGTTTTTGTTTTCAGTGTACATGTATTACTTGTAAAAATGAATTGAAATTTGAATGGAAATAAGATACTATTCTATGTTGTTTACTTTCACATTTTTTTAAAGTTTGTAAAGCATACTCTATATTGATATGGCTGGAATATCATGATCATTTCGCAAACATAAAACACTGTCATTAAAAATATTGCAGCATGATTTGACAGAATTATTTGAATATCATGACCAGGGCCGTACGAAGGTATGTAAGCCAACACTGAAAACCTAAACTGGTCAGTGTGACTAACTTAAAGCTAGTCCAGACGGTACACATCTAGACTAGCTTTAAGTTAGTCAGTATTGCTGGACTAACAAGGATGACTAGCTTAGCCTAGTCCAGCATGCTGGACTAGTCTCATTTTACTTGC
>JXSR01S061336.1:4401-15159 GCA_000969725.1 Ophiothrix spiculata | reverse complement strand
CTGAACTATTACTTTCATTGAACTGGTTTAGGTGAATTTCATGCTCTTTTAAATCATCTGCCCTACATAATAGGCATACAATTTAGCTTCAGAGTTTCAATATATAAGTGCAGATACAGTGAATCCTTCTATTAACACTTACGAACAAACAAGCAGATCGAACTTGATTCGCTCTATTTGTTGCCCAAGATAATTAGAGATTATTAGCGTATATCTCTAGTATCTAAATATGAACCCAGTAAAATATAAATACGTTGTTTAACTCGATTTAAACTTACAGAAATACTTGCTTGAATCAGTCATTTCTTTGTAACTCATAATATGGTATACGTCTCAGAAATATTCCCAGGGTTATACACTCCGAAGGATACGGGTGTAGGGCCCCATACATGGGCTGGGCATTTGGTGAGAGAAGAGACACGAAAAGGAGGAGTCTTTTGATGAGAGGCTCCATTTTGTTCAAAATTAAGGAGCATTGGTTGAGAAGGCAAACTTCGTCTCCTAGTGAGAGCCTTAAGGGTACAATCTAGAAAATAAGATTAATCAAAATTGTGGATGAGCTGTCAATAATCATTTTTAAAACAAAAACTACGAATGGCAGACTGCAGGGAAAAAAGCTCTTTGGTTGAGAGCGGTCGGATGGTCACATTTTTGCAGCTGTAAAATAAGCGGCAATTGTGTGACAGCGATTCTAAAAAGCGAAGCCTTTGGCATGTTTGGAGTATAACCACACAACCACCAAGCAAACAAACAAAAAAACGAACAAACAAACAAAACACTCAAAGGCAGACCCGCATCAAATTGTGGTGCCAGGTATTGACAATAAGGAACTGCTTCAAAATGTAACCGTCGTTTATCTTCCGGTTCTAGTTGGTTCTGAGAGACAACCGATGGTGAGTTTTGAAACAGCCCTAAACATATTTTTAAACAAAAACTTATTTTCGTTTGATAAATTGCGAATTGGAAATCTTACTTAATATCAAAATCTGATAAAAGAAAAATACTAGTGACGTATTAGTTGTGCGAGTGGTATCATAAATCATTGTGACTGTATGAAGTTTCTTTTACGATATTAATAAATACTAATTGATTAAATACAGGTTGTAACAGAAAAAATTATACATTGTTATATACGCTGAAAGAATAAGTTACACTTTGTATCACATTAACATTTATTTATTTCGAAAGCCAATTTCTTTAGCTACAAAATGCACTTTGTTTCATCCAAATTGATGGTCTACAAGCAGAGTTATGGCAATTAAACTGATCCTACCTTCAAACCACCTGGGCCAGTTCATCCGATTCATTTACCGGTAGCAAAAATAATAGTACATAATGCCCCAAATCAGCCATAGGATGTTCAACATGATTACGAGGCTGATTTTAAGTGTTCCAACTAACAAAGGCAATATAGGAGCTCTTAATGATGACCTTGCCCGTAGACTTTTGTATTCTTAATGTTTGACGGTTAAGAGATATCCTAAATTGTGAGACAACATATCATCTAAATGGCAGAATCAGCACACAAGCATTTTAAGACTACCCAGATTTTAATACAGGTAAAAAAAACCACAATTTTTCTGAACTTAACTTCTTTAAAAATCAAGCTTATCAATTGAGCTAGTAAGTTAATTTTAATTTCCATATTTTCCTTTGAATATTAAACTGTGTAAGAAAATTGCAAAAAGATTATTGCAATGAACTCTTTGCTTTCCTGTTTCAACCAAAGATATTGAGTCTTTGATTCAACTGTTTATGCTTACTCTGGAACATGAGCAATATTTTAACCAATCAAAACATAACTTTTATCTAAATTATCATAAAATAATTTATGAATTATTCTTATCATATGAAAAAAATATTAAATGTTCTTGAACATAAAATGTGTCTTTTATCAATATAAAGTGTGTTTTTTGTCAATTTTATCTCACTGCATTGTTAATCGTCATCGATTCATGAAAAACTATTTGCGCTTGGAAAATGGTGAAATCGGCCCAAGTAGTTTTTACCGGACTTTACTTAAATGGTCGTAACTTTTGAACCTGACAATCAAATGAGATCAGTTAAGCTGCTTCTGGTAGCAAATTAGATAGCCTTTCAAATAAGAGAAAGTTTGTGTATTCAACATTTTTAGTTTCCTCATGATATTGCTAACAAGAATGTAAAATTTTTTCTGTTACAACCTGTATAATGCATCCTGATTTAACTACCATGAAATATACCTATACAAATTCATTTCTATTTCCTCACGTTTTCACGTGATCATGCAAAACGAAACAAACACGATACTAGGATTAAATGATGCAGGATGAAGTGTTTGGCATTAGGGTGGATGGAGGAGTGATGTTTTTATCATTTGCTTATTACCGTAAGTGTTGTTAATCATTGTGTAGTGACGTTTATTTTAAGTGGTCATAAAGTCCTTGAATGGCGAAAAATGGCCGTTAAGCATTTATCAGAGTACTTGGCTTCCACGACTTTACTTTTAAAAGGACTCTCAGACTACTACTCTAATTGCCCTCGACCTTGTCTATGATAAAATGCGAGTTGGTTTGAAAGTTAAAGCTACACTTGACAGCTGAAGCATTTTAAAGAAAGATCTAGTACTGCAAAAACATGACATATTCCGAGTTTTAATCACAGTGGCATTTTTATCATTCCTTAGTTGAAGATTATTAAAGTGGAAAATAATGCTTTCAATAATAGACATTTCAATGAAAAAAAATCACGGTAATACAGTATCAAGAAAGATTTTACTATAGTGAGTATTTTAATGAGTGTTTAGCACAGACTCTAGCATTGAATGTAATAGGAATGAACGAAACATATTTTTTTGCTTGTATGAAGTTACGGTACTAGATTTATGTTGATTGACATATCTCAGCTAATTTTTCAGATAAGTTTGTAACACATATTCACAGGAGTATCCATATAATTAAGGCAGTTAAGGTTTACGTGAGTTCATTTTCTAGATCTAAGGCTTAAAGTAAAACTCGAAGTATTTATACATTTCACTGCAAAAATTCTGGTGTTAAAGGTAACACCCAGGGTGTTGATTTTAACACTGAGGTGTTGTTATGAGAGGTCCACACCCTTTGGTGTTATTTCTAAACTATTGTTGGTGTTAATTAATCAACACCCTTTGGATGTTTAATAAACACTCAATGGGTTTAAAATTTGGGCGTTTAATTTACACCACATGGTGTTAAGTCAAAAGTTCAATGTCTGACATCTAGAAACACTGTCACTGAATTATATATCGCTTGAGAAAATTGGGTTTAAATGGTGATCTTTAAAAGTGTAGAGCAAAGTTCAAGTACAAACTTGTGATCACGACTGGTGCTTTATCTCACTTATATTTTAGTTGACCAAACTTGAAGCTTGTGTCTGTGCAATAGTTAAGTGGTGAACGTGCGGTTCTGCAGATAAAGACAGGAAATGTCTTTACGGATTTCACTTAGCAGTCTAGTCGTAAAACTTTAAATCTTTCTATAATAAAAGTGTATTGAAGCCTCAACTGGGTCTCACTGTGTTACTTCTATATAGAATTTTTTTCTAAATTCAAATGAGAATTGTGAATTTCGTCTATAGTTCGATACTTTAAATAAACGACGATAATTTGATAATAAAATTGTTTGACCATTGACGATTCTGAACAAATCATTGACGAAATTGAGTCTTACATATAAATGACGAATTTGAATGAACCGACGAAAATGAAATAACAAAATTTGAATTTTAACGATAATTGTGCGAATTTGCTCGGGAAAACCTATAATAAAATATTGCGTGTAATGTGTGTCATATAAATAAAAAGGTATATCGAAGCATGGACTGTTTAACAAACAATGTTTGATGCCTTTATCAGCTCCTTGGAGCTGACATAATGCCGACGACCTAGATTTGTCATAATGTTGAAATGTCAAGTGGCCCATTCAGTCGTCCACACAAATATCAATGCAGGACATAGTTTGATCACACATGTAAAAGGATGTTATTGGCATCAAGGAGAAGGGAATTTTTATTGGAAAAGTATCATAGATTATAAGAGATGACCAGAAATATAAAATTCTTATAGTTTATAATGTAAACAGTAATTGGTTGATTACCAAACTCTTCACTGGATTGGAATCATATATAGATGATTTACAGGGTTTACAGTGCTATTACAGGAGAACGAATAAATAGATAGCATTACCCATAAAAATGAAAATCAAAATTAAACCGGTATTACTAGTTTATGATATATGTGATGGCTCACCCCGACAGGGGGGGGGGGCTTTGCAGATGATATCAATTTTGATGTTATCATTTCATCCGCTAAAACATTTTCTAAGCCTTAACAGAAAGTCTGCTGACATTTTTTGTTATTTTCTTTATTTTTTGCTGTCTATTTTCACCAGTTTCTCGAAAAGTGTTCTGTCATAAAGTCCCACTTTTCGGGGTGAGTCATCACATATATACAGAACACACTTCTGTAATACGGCAATAATATTCCTAGTTTCAATAACCATGCAAAGCAATTAAGGTAATGTTTTTGCGTTTATGTAAATGAATGCTAAATCTTGTTTGACTACAACAATAGCCATCTCAATTAAACTATAAGGAATGATAACATGTATAATACATATGTGCCCTCTTAAAGCGAGTATTACTTTCTTTCACAGGAATACGGAATACAGTTATTCCTTTTAGACAAATGCGCGAGAAGACAAATGCTATATCTTTTAAAATAGGTTTCTTGTATCAGCAGGCAACGGATGTAATATAAAATTTATGATGTACACTTTGTTGATCAGAGACTGTCATTACCTACATTATTACTACTTATATTGTTTAGAGCACACTTAGAGTAAGCCTTAAGCACTGGTCTTAAGACTCTTGTAGTAAAGTATGCTCATTTAAAATTCAGTGAACCTGCCCGTAATTAAATTATAATTGCCTAGCATTAAAAGCGTAAAAGCCTTCATACATGTACATCATTTTAAATCTTTTATATTGATTAATAAAGAATAATACATGACAAGAAGAGCATGTAAATGCCAATATGGCTGTCAGCTGAGTAAAAAAAATAAAAAATTATAAAAGCCATCTTAAAAATAAAAATAGTCTATACTTATAAGGTTAGGTGTTACAGCTTATCTTCAAAGCTTGTAGGACTCTTGGACTCTTTAATATTCTTAGACTCTTTATAATATTATGCATGGAATCCCGACAATCTTTTTCAAGTATTATTATCACCATTACACCACTCACTTTGTTGCAGCTAACATGTTCCTGTGAACCATGTAGACACTGGCCTCCTTTGCCTCCACACATTTGCTGTAAGGGATTTGAGATCATTTTATCCACGCATCTGAAGTATATATAACTTCACCTGTCAATAACAGCTTTTAGGCATGAGATGTAATGTATTTGTGTGTACTTGCTAAGATTAAAACACATTATAGGTTCATTATTGATTATCCAAAAATAAAAGTACTGATTTTTTTCAAATTTGCAATAGCACAGGTCCTCATTCTGAGAGTGTCGGTACATAATAGTATATTTCTTCGTAATAATATCATACATCAATCGATTTGTCACCAGACTAACTTTATGACTTCTAGATTTTAGGAACTTATATTCTTTTATTTAGAAACTGGTTTTTCCAACACATTTGGTTTAAATATACATCTTTGAATATTTAATTAACGGGACTGGTATATTTTGATATAAGATGGTATAGACAGACTTGTTTTATCAAGTTTTTGTTCTGAACAAATCTTTAAGTTATATATAAGTCGCAATCATTGAGCAGTGTCATTTTCTCCATATCTGCATATGGCAATCACTCGATATTATTTTCCACAGTACAATTTTTGTTACAATATAGCCAATGATACTTACTTGGTAAATATCCAAGGTAAATACAGACATCATGAACAATGATTTTGTCAAAGTTGACCAATTATCAATGCTTTAATGCCACATTGACAGCAATCCGTATAAGTTTACGCTTAATTTCATCTGCTCCACATACCGAGTCCTTCAGATCTGTTAATGGTACCCATGTACCATTGTTTCCCAGGCTAATGCTTTATTGCTTACCAGAACATCTTTCCTTCTAAAAAATGCTTGACATCTGCTAATGTCTAAAGAGTACAAAAAAAAAGATAATAGATGAATATTGTTTAGATATTTTCAAATACATATCAAAATCTTCAAATATGCAACGCCAAAGATCATTATTCTAAGAGAGCTAAATCTGTTTGTAGAGCAGATAATTATTAACTGAAATAGCTTGATATTCAACGTTAACGATAAGGAGTGTTGTCAATCTAGTTTAAAGCATTGATACTAAGATAATTCGGTCAACCTTGACAGCATCATTGTTCTATTCGTGATGTCTGTGTTTACCTCAAAGATACTAATGTTTTTATATGGAAATGAAATGAACTTGAAACTTGAACTTAAGAGTGTCGATATAACTGCACTATTTTGTCATGATAAATAACATCCGATTCATCAATTAATTCGTTATCATACTAACGACTCCTATGTGGGCAACTGATGTCTTTTTTAGAAACAACAAGTTCTTATATAGTTCTAAGGTCGGTAAACATGAGCAGAATTTATTCTTTCCCTAGAGGCATCCATATTGGAGAGCTGAGCTTTCGATACTCTAGCGAGTGTCATCTTCAGAGCTTACCTCGCTAGAGTATCGAAAGCTCAGCTCTCCAATATGGATGCCTCTAGGGGAAGAATAAATACTGCTCAACTGATGTCTTTCTTTTCATAAACTGTTTCCGAAATCTATAGTGTAAAAAACCGCAATTTTTGGACAATTAAGTAATGAGGATCGTATACTTTTTTTGGAAAAGGTATACTTTAGGTCCCATCAAAAACTATACCCTAACCCTAACCCTAAACCCTAACCCTAACCCTAAAACTAACCCTAACCCTAATCCTACACCCTAACCCTAACCCTATCCCTAAATTAAACCCCCATCAAAAACTATACCCTAACCCTAACCCTAAACCCTAACCCTAACCCTAAAACTAACCCTAACCCTAATCCTACACCCTAACCCTAACCCTATCCCTAAATTAAACCTAACCCTAACACTAACCCTAAACCCTAACCCTAAAATTATGGATGGGACCTAAAGTACACTTGGTCCCTTTTTTGCTATGAATACAACTTATAGTATGAAACTTGAAATCTTGTGTGTTTTTCTGGATACCTTTATAAGGCAGTCACTCGATATCCTATTCCTCAGAACCTGTTTTTAATTCGTTGCGACATAGCTGTAACGAGATAGCAGATTCATTTAGCTAAGAAAGCATGCAGACTCATAAGCTTGTCTGGGCAAAAGTAAAATCGGAGGTATACAGTACAGACATCACGAATAGTATATACAAAGATGTTGTCAAGGTTGACCCAATTATCTCAGTATCAATGGTTTAAAGCTTATTGTTTTCGTCATGATCACATCCGTAACATTAATACGGTACGTCATCAGACTAACTTAACGACATCTACAAAGAACTTAAATCGTGTATCTAGAAACCTTTTCCAAAATCCCATAGTGTACAAAAGCACAGTGTTTTGAAAAATAAGTAATGAGGCTCGTATACTTTTTACCATGAATACACCTTGTAATTTTAAACTTGAATCAGTGTGATTTTCTTGACAATCCCTCGATATCATATTCATAAAACCTGTTTTAATTCGTGGCAATATAGCTGCAACGAGACAGCAGATTCATTTAGCAAAGATTACTTTATGGCATGTAGACTCATTAGCTTGTCTGAGCAAATATATCAGAGGTAAATACAGACATCACGAATAGTACAATGATGCTGTCAAGGTTGACCTAATTATCTCAGTATCAATGCTATAAAATAGATTGACAACAATCCGTATCGTTTACGTTTAATATCAAGCTCTTTCGATTCCAAATTATCTGCCCCACAAAAAGATTTAGCTGAGTTAAAGTTGATTAAGTTAGTGAATTCTTCAGATCTGTTGACGGTACCCTGTTTGTCGCCCACGCTAAAGCATTAATGGTTACAGTATCTGGAGAACGTATTCCACAAAACTCGCAAAGTAAAGAAATAAATGAAATCATTTCATTAAGAGATTTTCGAATTAATAACAATATTTTTACTTCCTTTGTGGACAAGCTTGTTTACCAAACATATCATGAATGTTATAAAGAAAATTAAAAACTGTGAACGATCTTACTATTAATAATGAAGGCATAATAACTATTCTCAAAATCTCGGCACTAGTTGCTAGAGGCTGCAATGTGGGTTTGAAGTCAAAACTCCATCCGTATTAATCATATTATGTGCAGATGAATGTGATATTGAAGTCTGTCGTTCAATATCATTAGAACATAAATAAACAGATATAAACATCCCTCTCCATCGTGACAGTATTGATCTGTAAATCTAGTAAAATATAAACACTTTTATCCAAAATGATTTTAAAAAAATACTTGCTTGACTTATTCATTTAAATCAGTTATGTTAAGAATATCCTTTCTGTTCAACCCGTATGAGCCGTAAATGCAACAATTCAGTTTGCGCTACAGGTGAAAATACACGAAATTGATTTTTCGAGAGTTTCACAATCCTTGTGCTTACTACAAAATACCAGCAAAGTTTCATATCAAGAAAATAATACGAAATATGAAATAAATCTTAAATATTTTTAAGACAATCAATAGAATATATAGTGCTTACTGGTCTTTCAACGCGTTTATCTCAGTTATATTTTTACTCCCTGACAAACTTTGACGGACCATAACGTGACTTCTGGAATTCGAGTGAAGTTCATTGAGGTGCCATTTTAGTCATTATAACATGGTCTTTGCAAATATTTAAAAAAGTGAAAATGGCAAAGAGGCTGCATTTACGGCTGGTTTGGGATGGAGAGCCACATATCTGATTATTGTATAACTGTCATAACTGTACGTGTGATATCATATCTCACTGAATGTGATACTGCATAAAGCGGGTTTTGATATAAATAGATAAATAAATGAATGCATCCAACTCTAAGCATTGATTTGAATCTCATAAAATTAATACACGATTATTTTCATTTATACACGTTTTCGCTTGACAATGCAATTCTAAAATACTGGGAAAATTACCAGGCAAAATGAAATATAGATACAGCAGTGGTGAGGTATGGTTATTTTGATGTTTTTTATCATTCCTTAGATGTTCTCTGCTTATCTTTGTGTAGTGGTAGTTATGGTAAGTGGTCATAATGTCCTTGAATTGCATAAAATCCGCTAAGCATTTTGCAGAGTTCTTGACTTCCGTGACTCTCCTTTAAAATGACTCTCAGACTACTCTAATTGTTGTCGACCTTGTCTATAATAAGATTAGCGTTGCTTTGAAAGTTACAATCCATACGCAAAATCAAATTTAAGAAAGTCCCCTCAGATTCAAAATTTTGCCATTACAAAATGACGTTTTAAAATATCTATCATGCAATTTTAACTTTTAAACTGTACGTGCCTTTACAACTGAAACCTTGAAATTAATTGCTGGTTGTTCTTGTTTATATTAAGGTGCATCATGACAATGCTCAAGCGGAAGCGGATTATGGGGTGAAACATGTGATAGTATTCATATGAAAAAAGCTCAAACAAAAAGAAAAGGATCTTATGTTTTACTATTTAGATATCCTAAAGTACGATTATGCAATTTTTATTGATCTTAACAAAACATTATGGTACAATCAGTGTAATACAATAATAAAAACATTGTATAAAATATAAAAGGAAACAAACTAAATGACTAATTAACATATGTTACAATATTTACAAATATGATAGTGTAGATAAGTTTAAACATAGTATTTACATTGGGTAACGTAGTATATTGGCCTCAATAATGAAAGTACTAACACTTTTAACAAAATCGAAATCCTTAGCACTCATAACTAATTTGAAAATATCATTATCAGAAAGACCATTTACATCATAAGTATCAAATAAGTAAAACAATAATTTATTACGAGGTTGCTGTAGAAGTGGACATTTCATAATAAAATGAAATTCATCCTCGACTTCATTTAACCTACAGACTGGACAAAGTCTATCTTGAGGAGCAATTTTAGGAATAACATATCTACCTGATTCAATCATTAATTTATGGGCACTGATCCGCAATTTGCAAAAGGATGACCTTTTTTGCATATTTAAAAACCAAACATAATTTTCAAGTTAAAATGCAGTTTTAAAAGTGCAATACGTCCGCAGCTTAGGATTGTTATTAGTAACAATAGATAACCATTGACTACAATAAATCTCTTGCAGGTTTGATTGAATATAACACATCATCGTAGACTGAAAAAGAATAATATGTTTGTTCCAAATGTCATTATGATTGATGAGATTACATATATTTTTATGCCATGAGACAAAGTAAAGTAATTATTTATAGAGAAAATTTTATTTTCTACTAGTGCTTGGATGACCAAAGTATTTCGCCCAAGCTGGCAATCATTATTTAATTTCCACCAATATTAAATGGAAAAACTGAACATAAATAACAGCAAAGGATAACTACCCAATGCACCACTAACAGCATTGTTAGATGCTTTTCTATGTATCCTAAAACTAATTAAAATTGGACACCTTTTTTTGAAAAGAAAGATATTATGGGGTGAAACATGTGATAGTATTCATATGAAAAAAGCTCAAACAAAAAGAAAAGGATCTTATGTTTTACTATTTAGATATCCTAAAGTAC
>JXSR01S061335.1:243404-260035 GCA_000969725.1 Ophiothrix spiculata | reverse complement strand
GCTCTAAGGGCTCTTACACATGTCAGAAAATTAGCTATAAAGTGAATAGTTTTTGGAATTGGAACCAAAACCTATTTCCAATTAAAGACAACCCTTTAGTGGTAACATTTCACACGTTTCAAAATTTCCAATTCTATTTTGAAATTTGTGACTTTCCTCTCATTTTGCCAGAGCACCCCTCATATATATCCAGCACTAATTGTCTTCCAACCAACGTCTCAGGACACTTAACAAATTTGGATAAAAATGATTGAATAAATCCAACTATTACCTAAATGTGGTTTAGCTTCCATCTTCTTCTGGAGGCATTCAGCAGCAGCAGTACATTCTAGGATGCCACTGGGTGAGCCAAGATCTCCCTTGTCCAGAAGTGCCATCTGATATCTATGTGGGATGTCCATTTTCCCCATCAAGTCTTTGAGCTCTTGTGTGAGTTTGGCATGGTTCTGGCTCTGAATCTGGATCATCGAATCCTTCTGTTCCATGATTTCCATATGAACACGGACACCCTGACAAAGTGAACAATTCGTCATGTGAGTGCAAGAAAGTTGTATCTGCAATAGGTGCCATTTTTCATAAATCTGCATTCATACTGTATATTGCCAAGTCTCAGGTCAGTGGCTCTTGAAATGGTTGGTTCAAGAGACACTAACTTATGGGAGAGACATTTTGAAGGATTTTCCTATTCTAGTAATTAAGTGATAAATAGCTTTCTTGCACTCACATGACCAAGTATCATTAACGCATGCCCCTTCCCCAACCAGTCCCTAATGCCAATGATATACTAGCAAGATGCAGCTAGACACTAACCAAGTTGCTAAGCTTCGCATTATTTTAACTTGCTAGCATCTATAGTTAGCGTCGTCAAAGAGTCTGAAATCAAACCACACGCCAGCCCCATCTTGATAGTATATAGCTTTAGGATAGTATGTTTTGAATCATGGGTGATGAGATTTCACAGTGCAATAATAATAAAGATAACCAAGGCAGTACCAAAATGCTTAGGATTGTCCACATCGCTGCTTTTGCTATTTCCTCATACCAAGAACAAGTAGAGTCAGATGGGGAAGAGTGGCCGATTTTAATATAGGCCTTCAGTTCTAACCCGTTCCTTTAACATCTTCTCATCCGAGTAGCTTAGAGAGAGGATTTGGAAATCAATTCCGAACTCATAATTTGTTTTTGAGAATAGGTTCAAGCGTGCGGCGAAATTATATTATTAAATGAATTGTTAATTTGACTCATTAGGTCAGGTCAAGGGGTAGACTGGCAGGAGTAATCGCATGGCAGCGTATGTACTGTGAATACCGCCAATTAACGTCATGTGATATTGACAAGAATTTACCTCTAGTTTCTTGTCGTAATCATCCAAGCTGTCCTCCAGACTGTTGACTTCCCTCAAGCCGTCATCCAGGATGTGCATGAGGCGAGCAACCTCTTGTTGGGATTCGATGATGGAGTGGATGTTTGCCTACAGAAAAGCAATACAAGCAATTTCTTTTGTGATCCCAATTAATACTTTATTTGTTATTTGTCCCAATGCCTTGACACAATTTATTTTATTTTTACATTTATTTCTTATTTCGGAGTGCAAATGCTTACAAGCTGATTGCAAATTGTGTTAAATAACTGCGCCTATTTTAGTATAATAATAATAATAATAATGATATTTATATAGCGCCTTTTTCCAAGTATACAAGGCGCTAAGGAGAAGAGAAGGGGAAAAATTAGACAGGAAAAAGATGTGACTTAAGACGACCCTTGAACCCAGACAAATTACTACAATCACGAATGCTCAACGGTAACTCATTCCAAAGACGAGGGCCTGCAACAGATAGGGCACGATCACCAGATTGCTTCTTAGAGCGAGGCACGTTGAAAGTGATTGCAGAGTCAGAACGAAGAGCATACGTGGTTTTATAGAGATGAAAATAAGACGACAAATAATGAGGAGACTTCTAAATATAAATCAAATAACGTCTTGATATCTCAAAATGTTTAGCCATTGATAGTTGCAGAAACATTTATTTTTAACATTTTCCAATATTTTGATATACAGTTTATATTTATTCAAGGGTGATGAATTCTGTGTATATACATTTGTAATGCTCAATGATCAAAACGGTTGGGTATTTTACTCGACCGGAAAATAAGTCGGAATCCCGGGTAGCAAATTACCTGGAAAGTCCCAGGGCCAGGCCTATGCATTACAGACACTTAAACATAATGAGGTTTGATTTTCCAAAAAAGAAATCATTATGCGTGTGTTATTAACCACAGTAGTTTTCTTTATGAGCTACATCCCATAGAAAACCTGACAGTGATTATAAGTAAAAAAAACAACCAAAACATACCCCATCCAAAACGGACAAATCATTGGCAAGTTGTTCCACAAAAGCTTCCGCATTGCCAATAGCAAACTCGCATTCATTCATCATCCGTTCCAGATCTGTTTCTTCTCTCGGTGATAACGCTTGGTAGTCATCAGAGGAACTAATCACATCATCTTGTTGGCTGGAACGGCTCTGCTCCTCTAGTGACACAAACTCTGTTGGTTCAAAATCATGCAGCTTTAGCTCAAAAAAATTAGCATATGCAAATGCTGCTCCCTTCCTTTCTGCCAGTATATACCAAAG
Source organism: Ophiothrix spiculata (assembly GCA_000969725.1). NCBI lineage: Eukaryota > Metazoa > Echinodermata > Ophiuroidea > Amphilepidida > Ophiotrichidae > Ophiothrix > Ophiothrix spiculata. Next base: position 257,399 of record JXSR01S061335.1, on the reverse strand, counting down.
TGTTAGTTACCAGTTTGGATAATAATATCGAGGGTTGAGAGCAACAAGGATGTATCTGCATGAGGGGGGGGCACTCACATTTGTGAGCAGGATATCTATGTCCGGGGTCAAGACCTCTTTTTTCAGGCCGCCAGGCCGCTCACTAGATCCCCATTTTCAGCATGATTCAGTTCTTTAGACCCCCTTTTTGAGAAAAAAATACAACATTTTAGCTCAAACTGCAAATATTTATCAGAAAATGTAAAAAATTTCAGCTCAGAAGGCTATTCTTGGCCAAAATTCCAGTTCACTAGACCCAAAAAAATCAGTTCAATTTTTCACAAAAATCAGTTCACCTGACCCCAAAATTGGCGGGAAGCGCCTGACATACATGCAGATACAGCCTTATGGCTCTTAACCCTCGATATGAGGCCCTGCAGAATGAGACAATACCTTAGTTCAAATACATTGTAAATTATCTCATTAAAAATCAAAGGTTTTGTTTACAATGGTTTACGCAAATCATCCTTCCTTTCTGTAAGTATAAACCAAAATGTTAGTTACCAGTTTGGATAATAATGAGGCCCTGCTGAATGAGACAATGCCTGGGTTCAAATATGTTGTAAATTATCTCCTTAAAAAACAAAGGTTTCTGTTTACAATAGTTTACAAAATCATTTGCACCCTTCCTTTCTGTCAGTATATACCAAAGTGTTAGTTACCAGTTTGGATAATAATGAGGCCCTGCTGAATGAGACAATGCCTGGGTTCAAATATGTTGTAAATTATCTCCTTAAAAAACAAAGGTTTCTGTTTACAATAGTTTACAAAATCATTTGCACCCTTCCTTTCTGTCAGTATATACCAAAGTGTTAGTTACCAGTTTGGATAATAATATGAGGCCCTGCTGAATGAGACAATGCCTTGGTTCAAATATGTTTAAAATCATCTCCTTAAAAACAAAGGTTTTTGTTTACAATAATTAACAAAATCATTTGCATCCTTCCTTTCCGTCAGTATATACCAAAGTGTTAGTTACCAGTTTGGATAATAATATGAGGCCCTGCTGAAACAATGCCTGGGTTCAAATATGTTTAAAATCATCTCCTTAAAAACAAAGGTTTTTGTTTACAATAATTAACAAAATCATTTGCATCCTTCCTTTCTGTCAGTATATACCAAAGTGTTAGTTACCAGTTTGGATAATAATGAGGCCCTACTGAATGAGACAATGTATACCTGAATATGTTGTAAATTATCTCCTTTAAAAAACTTTTTGTTAACAAAATCATAAATGATAAAGAAGTATCAATTTGGTTTTACCCCACAATAGAGACCTGTCAATCAAAGTAAGTGATATTTGTCTTCTACAAGCAAAAGCAAAGTCTTTCTTTCTATCTGTAAACACAGAATAATTGTTAGGGATTACGGTTTCTCAAGAGGTAATTATCTATGCTTATTATATAGACCTTTTCAAAATCCATTCAGAAATCTTCGGAACGTCAATCATGTGGCCGTTTTATCAACCAATTACGTTTTGTAAACAAAATTTTCCGAAAAATCTCTCGCATTTGCAGTGCACTAAAAGTGAAAAATAATTATATTCAGACCTATACATGGTTAGAGGCACAAATTCTGAACAACTTTTGGCTGGGGACACCATATGCTCACTGACAGAAAGAGTGAAATTTCCATTTGAAATCGTCTGATTAAGCTTACAATTACCAGTCAACTCGGAACGCATCACACTAAAACGTTTTAAAAGTGACTCGCTAGTGCTAACCCCAATTACAAGTTCGAATACGTACGCAACCAGATAACGAGAACGCGAACTTTACATTCTGGTTATTGTGTTGAAGAGTCACTTTTTCTGTCGGCAATTGCCGGAAAGTGTAAAATCAGCTTCCGAAATTCTCGGAAAGTTGTGTTTTGAAAAGGTCTATTGACTCCGGTGAATGGAATCAGTAATGACTAACAAAATTGTTTACACAATGTATTGTTATGCATTACAAAACATTTGAACTAGACCAATGATTAAGGATAACTTGGGTATGTGTCAATTCATACTCGGTCCCCTAACAACATTTTTGCTTCCAAACATTTTGTTGTGATGTCAAACTATGGGCAGCCATAGGTGTCAAAATGGTGTCAACAAGAGCAAGTTGTCTACAAAATTGATAAATGTGTCAGTTACAATGAAAAAGGTGTCTAAAATACCTAAAAGGGTGTATAATCCCTATAATGGTGTCTAAATCTAAAATCAATATGTAACCCAAAACAGCGTGTAAAATCAAGAAAGTTGTCAGAAACCAACTACACCTATGGCTGCCCATAGTTTGACATCATGACAAAATGTTGGTAGCAAAGTTTTTGTTTGTAGGCAGAGTATAGTTTGACCCTATGGCTTTGTTAGAAATGCGTTGGGGGTAGAAAGCCACATGATAGCATAAAACATGCAACTGTGAAATGGGACTTGATAGTCTATCATAATAATGACAATTTTATGAACAGTAATACAATATTGAGTAACTGATTTGAAATGATGTAAATAAGGGATATTTTGACCAAATGCAATCACTTCCTATCAATTCATCAAATTCAATGTGACATATGATTAAAAAATGAAGATGTTTTTAAATTTCATATATTTGGTGAAGGAATGAATGCAAAGTTTTACTTTGGAGAGTCTACAGGCACATTAAATAGACTATGAATAGAAATTGGCATTTTTCTTCTCATACTCTCAAGCATTTAAAGCCAGGATCCAAACATAAAGATGAAACTTCTGAGCTTCAAGAGAAATCAATAACCATGCTGATTTCAATACAAATGGACTTAAAAATGTATTTTTTAGATTATCTGAACACATCAACATATTTATTTTTGATCTTCTTTGGCAACAAACATATTATGACATTTTTATATTCTTTGGGAACAAAAATGTTATGATAGCTTGAAGTTGTATTGTTAAGGATAGATGAGGATACATACATATTGAGAAGCAATATTTTTGAAATTATCGCAATATAGTGCCATGTTGCATTACATGCCATAGCACAGCACATAGAGTCCCATGAAATTATGCACATTCACTTATATGTTAGTATTCAGCTTAAAATCTACCATACAAATGAATATAACATTTCAAAATCAAACATTTTTTGAGGTGTTGTTAGCAAGTCCATTTAGTTTCACAACATGTTCCAAGACGAATTTGTAAACTAAAGAGGAGCGGCTCACTTTGCACCAATGAGCTCCTGGGGTCGATCCCTGGTCCAGCGCTCTATGTGCATTTGGTTTTCAGTCCATGCTCGCTTCCGCAGGATTTTCTCTGAGTACTTCGGTCTTCCTCCTGCATTCAAAAACTGAATTTAAAAACTTCTTGGAGCTCTATTGAAGATAGGTTTCATTTAGCTTACTTGGCACCAAGTACCAAGATGGGTTTCCTTGGTAAAATCCTAAACAAGATGATTTATTTAGATGATTCACATGTTGAAATGGGACCCCAGTAAGTAAGCAGGTCTTGAGGGTTGCATATCTCAGTCCTACCTTTCTAGGTCAGTGCCCCCCCCCCAAATGACCTGTTTTTGAGATAGCAACCATCGCAGGATAAATGGATAGATAGTATAGTAAATATACCAATAGACTGCTTTCCCAAATACCATAAGTCCGGGTACTTTTGCACAATCAACCATATGCGTACAATGTAACATATGGTCTATCGCACGGTAATCCCCATATTTATGGTACCGGTACTTTCAAGATGCATTATGGGACATACACAGTCTATAACCATATCTATGGGGGTGTGTGTGAGCACATGTTACAGGAGAAAAAAAGGTAAAGGGATGGCCTTATTTCACAGGTTGGAGTGCCCATCTCTCTTACGAAGCGTTTGGACCAGACTCCACAATTTGTTATATTTGCGTTGAGGGGTTCGCCGCACCTCCTTCCCCACAAATGGGTACCAGCTCGTGGGGAAGGAGGTGCGGCGAGGGGTTCGCCGCACCTCCTGCACCTCCTTTCCCACGAGCTGGTACCCATTTGACACCTGGGTGAGAGGAGCACATTAGGGTAAGTATCTTGCTCAAGGACACTACACACGCCGCCTACCAGATTCGAACCCGGTGATGAACAGTCGAGGACTTATCAGCTAGGCCACTGGAGAAATTTATTGACTTTCAAAATAAGGAAAATGGCCCTAAATGGGAAAAATTAAACTGAATTTGACAAAACTGATTAAGATTGGAAAACTAGCGTCATCATTGGGAACAATCTGCAAGAATAAGACATTTGCATGCAAAAACAACACCATGATTAAGCCATTATAAAGACTCTAGGTTTTTTGGTTAATAAAACCAGCAATACCATTGCCGTTAATGTTTCAGTCTTCGATATTTCACCAATTAAGGGACCAACATATAAGCAGTATGAATTAATTACAGACAAGTTAGTCCCATGAAATTGAATGATGTAAACATGGGTTATGTGAGAATAACAAACATATTGATATGTTAGATAAAGGAGAAAAGAATGGAGGTGTGCTGATCACAGCACTGAGTTTTAGTACATACCGCTGACTGAAATTCGAAAACCTTATGGAACAGGGCATACAGAAAGAGACAAATAAATCAAAAGAAACATAAATAAACAAAATAAATAACAAATTATAAAGGCAGGACATAAAATTACATGCACATGAAAATGTAAGAGATGGCAAGATAAAATAAATTCAGATATTTATTTATAAATGTTTAATTTCACATGAACTTTGAAATATGAAATATTTGAGCTATTTTACCGATAAACAATTAAAAAAGCCCCTTTTTTTCAAATTCCCTAATGAGAAACATAAAATTGTATTTGCTTCGTCTAACGCCATTTATCTCTTGCAAAATACAGGATGAAGAAAAATATTGTGCCATGAAGCATGGCTTAATTGGGTCATGATGTAGATTATTTTCTACTTCTTTTATGCTTATTCTCATCAAAGCCTGTTCAGCATCAAGATGAGCTCTCTGGTCCTAGAGAGAGATGAAATACTTTTGAAGGTATACTAAGTGTAAGTGACTATTCACTCTGGTCCTTGAGAAGATGACGTATTTTTGACACATGGTCACAGTACCGGGGAGGATTCCCCACTCTTATTTCGAACAGCTGTAGCTTAGCCTGTGACATTCTTTTACATCCAACAGTGTGTCCGGAACACTTCAGATGGGACCGACGGCTTTACGTGCCCTCCGAAGCACAAAGCAAGTAGAGTAAAGTTTCTTGCTTAAGGAAACAAGGAGACGTGCCGAGCCCGGGACTCGACCCCATGACAGACTATATGCATTTGATTATGAGTCCAATGCTCCAACCACTCGCCCACATTCCCCTATTTATTTATTTATTTTATATATTTGACAGAAAAACTGTGAAGTAGAAGCAATGAAATGATGAATTGCCACCTCAATGGCTAATCAATTGAAAATATTTTCACCATATTGACCAACATCATGAGTCTATTACACGGTTTCACCATTTTTGGGAGAGCCACGAATTTGCTTGCAAAATGAATGGGAACTTACATAATTACAATTAACAGTTTCATTCCCCCTTTCAAAAACCACTGACCTTGCATGAAGTGAATACATCATTATATGTAACATGACTGTCGAGGCTCTCCCCGCAAAAGGTGAACCATGCAATTAGTCAATTGTAAATCATTTAGATGTTTTTTCTTTTCCAATTGAAAATATTGGTATGCATGAGCATCAGGCTATATAGTAAGATTAAATTGTACAGAAGGGGGCATGAAGGTGAATAGAAAAACACAAAGTAGGGGAATACAAACTAAATCCTGTACAGTTTTTTTTTTTGCACAGATCAGTTTCACATTCAAACCCACAATCTTGGTCAAAATAGTAGGGAAACTTGATCTCCCTGCTCTCCTAGCTGTGAGCCATCGTTAAGAATGTGGTATTTGAATTCCTTTGCAACATTGGATGGTAAAGCTGAATTCATACTTAAATTGCTGTGCATTGCGTTTCAAATAATTTCCAATAATGTTCACCGCCAAGGAATTCACACTCAAAACGCAAACGGACTGCAGCAGCGTCGCATTCGGTGTTGTTAAGAACGTGGTGTATGAATTCCTTTGCAATACTGGATGGTAAAGCTGAATTCATACTTAAAACGGAATTCGCTGCGTTTCCAATAATTTCCAATAATGTTCACCGCGAGCGAATTCACACTCAAAACGCAAACGGACTGCAGCAGCCGACGACATGAAAACGCAATGGAAAGTTGAGGTTTCCTCAACTCGGTTTGCAGTGCCCCATTCGGTGTTGCGTTTTGATATCGATTGATCAGAACTCCTCAAATCTTTCACTGCACATGCTCGGTGCGTCGTGTGTTTGCGTCGAGTATGAATTCGCTTAAGGGAGGGAGGTCCTGGGACAGGGAGGGAGAGAAATACTAATAAGGACCCACACTCTACTGCACTCAAGATTTACTGCACTGTCATAAAAGTGTTCCAAGTATTTCTGGCCAAGATTGCAGTATTGTAAATATTCAAATTGGTACACCTTTTTCTGTTTCAACTGATAAACTTTTAGAAAAGGTTTTGAGACTTTTCAAATTTTTTTGGACCTGTATAAACTCCTGTTGACTGAAGCTGAGTCAATACATACAGATGTTTTTCCCTTTCAAATAGCATTTTCAACTTTTCTTTGAAAAAAAAATGATGCAAATTATTGTTACCTGAATGACACAGTCCAATAAGAGGCTCCCTAAGGATAGACACAGTCATCCCTTCACTTGCTATATGATATTGCTAACAATGATTGCCCCAAGAAAGGCTACACCCCACCATACATTACCTTCGAGTAACGAGGGCTTGACATTGATAAAATCAGGCTTTTTCAGCTGCTTCAAGTATCTCTGAGTAAGCTGGAATGACAAGTTTGCAATTGTTGATCAGTTCATTTGGTTGAAATACTTGCTATTGAAATGTTAAAACTCTTGTACATCACTTGACATTAAAGGGATGCTTCTTTCATCATTAACCCTTACCCTCCTATGCACCACAAAATACTACAAGCAGAAATCAAGTCCAAATACGTCACAGACGGCGGACATAAACGGGAACAAAATTGCTGCCAAGTCAGGCCACACTCAGTGGCTTGGCATAGCTGGACATTGAATCGGCATACAGGGGGTCAGGGGTTCAAATCCCAAGGGAAACTAGAGAGGGGGACCAGTATTTTAGTATGAGCACGGAGCACCATCAACGTATTCGGACTTGAGACAGTTTTTGAACGTGCGAGAGTTAGGGTAATTGAGCACTATCAGCGTGTAGTATCATTAACACTTACCGTCCTATGTACCACAAAATACTACAGGCAGAAATCATGAATTAGCCAAAATCTGAATGCGTCATAGACGGCAGATATTTATGGGCACAAAATTGCTGCTGAGTCAGGCCATGTTCGGTGGCTTAGCATAGCTGGACATTGGATTTGGATACTGGGGTCAAATGTTCGAATAAGCGTGGACCGGGGGAACCAGAAATTTTGGTATGACGTAATCGGACTTGAAGGTGAGGGTTATAGGTAGGTGAGTAAGTTTGGTTAAAAACTGTACATGTTATTTGCTTCTTACTTTTTAAAGCATTAGTTTGCAAAGCTTCAGTCAAATTTATATTATAGACATTAATGTGTCTCAAAATTAGTTACTAAATTAAACTAATTTTGCATTCATTCATGAGTGTCCTGGTAGGGTCAGGGCAAGGTCATCCAAGGTCAAAGGTCATTTTAATTGAAAAGGGATTAGTTTTATGCATTCTACAAATGGCTTGGTTGAATATGTGTAATCAAACATAAAACTTATAAGAGACTAAACAGAAGTCAGTTCAGATTCTGTATTACTACACCTCTTGAATATTTATAAGTTAATACAGTCTTTTTATTGGTCAAATAGTGGAGACGCGTAAAAAATATTTTTGACTACATTTCCGCATGTGCGTTAATTCTCAAGTACATCCGCGTGGGGACGCATTTACGCGTTGCGTCTCTGTGTTTTACACACACGCGGGGAAAGTAGTAAAAACTTCCGCATGTTACTACAGTATGGCTCACAGCAAAGTACTTAATTTGTTAACTTTTAGATTTATTCCAAGTTATATTTTGACTTTCTGAGGTGTAGTAAAACAAATACAACATGGTTTATTTCGGAGAAGTATTGCAAAATACTGTCCCTTGGTGTTGGATGATCGAGTCTTCCTCCCGAGGCACAGGGGACAGTATTTTGCGATACTTCCCTTCAAACCATGTTGTATTTATATACTACTCCACACTTCTTAGGTGGTGCAGTTTAATGTTTTTTGTAGATCGCTTATGTGTTGTCAATTACTTTGACTGACAAATGTGATGTTGCACAGCAGATTTTAAATGGTCCTTGTGTCAAAGATGTAATAAATGAACAATCAAATTCCTTGAAATGCGTAAAAATGCCATTCAAACAGAGCAGTTTCCTATTCTTTTGTACTTGGTTTAATTTCCTGAAAATACAAATATTTTGAGTAAATTTGAAATTTCCTGAAAAGTTACATCCCTGTTGTGTTCAATCTCCTTGATGTTAGATGGAAGGGAGATCGAGTCAATGATTGTTTTTGGTATGATCAAGTTTTTTAGGCAGTTCCTTTTGCAACATATTTTGGTAAATATTATGTGGCGTGATGCACGCTGGACCGGGCGCAGAGTCTAGTGTAGAGGAAATGGCAAGTTGACCCTTCTGAGCCTGATGAAATATGGACAGTCTTATAGCATTCCTTCTGTCTGGAAGTGGCTCCTAATCTGGATCTTGGTAATTTTTGTTACTCTGCTTTTTTTGTCATAGTCACTTTTAACAAAACAAGCACCCCAATTTTGAAAAGATTCAATAGTTTTTGTTCTTTTGTTGAGGGATCTCATACTGATCTACATGTCCCGCACTGCCTGCAGATAAGCTTACCTTCCACAGAGAAGCAATGAATGCATTTTTCTCAGCCACATTACTGGCTAACCACTTGTAGGCCTTCTCAAAGTGAAGATCTATGTCAGGAACATCCTATACGAAAATAAACACAAGTAGATAATCAGCTAAGTACCACACAACAACATATAAAGTAGTCCATTGATACAACATATGAAAAAATCTGATTCTTGGAATCATGTGACCCCCCCCATGGGGTTGAAATCTCTTATATAAATCAAATTTTCACATTCTGATATGAGAAAAAATCATTGTTTTTAGCAGTTTGTGTTAAAATCAGTTGTTTATAATGAATGTAGATTCATTTTCAAATCATGGTTAACTTGAATTTGGGGTTGGGGGTAGGGGTGTATCAGGGCTGTTGTGTGTGTATGTATTTGCATTATTGTAAAAAAAATCATTTTTAAGACCGACCGACCCCATCATTTTTAACCATCTGTAGTACAACCAAACAATTTATTTTTTTTGCCTAACCTAAGTAAGGTTCCAATCAGAAAATCTTTAAAAGTCTTAAAGGTGTAGATTCTGGTCACATTCTCACCCCAGGGCTCGACCGGAAGTAGTATATTTTTGGATATGTCAAATTAAGCTCATATTTTTCTTACAGTAAATTCAAAATTTCATCTTCAAATTCTTTATAGTTTTGGATATATGGCATAAAACATAAAATGAATTGGTATACCTATTTTTCATTTCTCTTGTATATACATAACAGCCTCATCCGCAGAGTTGCAGACTTTCTTTTGCCTCTGAAGAGTAAACTAGAAATAATCTAAGGGTTAAACCTCACAAAATGCATATCAGAGGTCAAGGTCAATTAGTTAAAAGTAAATAATACACATGTTGAAATAGGACCTTTAAATTAAACATGGAAGGACTCATTACTGCACTAGAGAGTTTATTTCGCTCCAATGTTTGCAGTGCATCTATGTAAGAACCACTATTGTAATGCATTTGTTTAAAATAAAAATATCTGCAAATCTTGGTACTTTTTCACTGAATAATTAAAAAATTCAAAATGTAATCAGAACCCAAGGGACCACTTAAGATGGCAATTGGTAAAAAAGGGTCTGATTTTGTAGCACAGGTAGCATCTACGTTTTGGAAACAGGGGTAGTTTTACACCATTGAGGGTTCTAAATTCAGGTTACTTTTGCTGCAAAGGGTCACTTTTCACTTAGTGTTGTTAAGCTGAGTATTGAGCTGTACATGTTTTGCATAAAAAGTTCTAAAATCAACAAAAAATAAAGTATTGGACTTCATGTAAATGAATAAAAACAATTGTGTACATTTAATACCTAATTTGTAAGGGGAGGGTTATTACAATCTTACACTATTACACCATTTGGGGTGAGATTCAAACCATCTTACGCCATTTAGGGTTGTAATTTGCTGTCAACAAATACCGCTTTAGTATGTAAGCAGTCCCCGGGAATCAGAACCTTCAAATGGGGAGCTTTTACTCTAATCTTGAATTCAGTGCATTCTTAAAATATGAACATAAGTAACACAACATAAACATAACTTAAAATTTAAAGAGAAACATTTTTTTTGACAGCGATGCATTATAACTTACAATGTCAGGATCTTTGCCGTCCACAATCTTGAGCTCAGAGAGTAGCCATGACTGCCTCTTTTTGTAGTTATCTTTGTCAACTTTCTTCACTTTGTGTATGGACACTTGTGCTGGTTGGTCAGTAGTAACTACAAAATGGACAAGCATCAAAGCAGAGTATTAGACATGACGACAAGTTTCAGACTGTATTTTCCACATTGTATCGGCAACTTGCACCAAATTTCTTCTTTTAAAAAGGTCTAAACCATCAGACTACATGCATAAACTGATGACATCATATGCATAAGAAATGGTGGAGAGGTACAATCATAAAAGGTAAGGGGCGGCTTCAAAACTCAACCGGCGGTTGTCTGCCGGTTCTGGGCGGTTGGCTATTGTTTATTCCGGTTGAACGGCCCCAGAATCGGCAGGCAACCGCCGGTTGAGTTTTGAAGCGACCCTTAAGTTATAAATTATGAAACTTAACTTTTAACATCTGTAGTATTTTCTTTAAGAAATTCTAGTCTGGAATGTTATAAATATATGTTGTTGTGGTAGATACCCGGGGGTAGATCATGTCTAGTTTAGCTCAAACGGCAAAGTGCTCGCTTACGATGCAGAAGGTTCAGAGGTTGAACCCAAGCAGTGCCAAAGGGTGAGTGTGCTATGAGCCTCACTTACCAACCACACAAAGGAAGCTGACTTTCTTCTTCTTGCCCGCTTTCGTGACATGTACCACTGCTATGAGCCTCTCATCATGAGGAAGAAATACATCCCTCTGTAGTGTGTGCCGAATGGCTGTCATTATTGACTACAGTGCTCAATAACCAGCAAATCTGAAACATAAACTATAAAATTTGGCTTTAAGTGTTGATGTAGGCCCTATATATCCATAAGATAAATTGCAATTATCCTAAAATAACGGTCGGTAACTTTCCATGACTGTAGTCGATTCTGCCTACATACACTGGTAAGACAGATACTCAGCGGAATATCGTTTGTCTGTATTGTCAGATAAGGGGACATGACCTGATCAAGGTGATGAGGTGAAAAGATCTGAATTTTGATTGTGCCTTTGGGAATGGATTTGATTACAATCTAAAAAGATTGTAGCCTCCATATAACCATGCAAATTAATTTTAATCATGAAACCTTGAAAATGTATCACTCTTAGATATGAATGAATGAAAATGTGACTAATGAGTTTGTATTTTCCTTATTATATAGATAAATTTGTTTTGTTCACAAATGATGCATCCCGAGTACAAATCTACTTAGTTTCAAAGTCAAGTCATGGTGCCAGGACTAGCTGACGATGGTCCTAACAGCAAGGTTTATTGATTGGCTTATTGATGTGCTATTGAAGTAAGGCCAAGTAACAAAAATTACAAGTTGATTGTCCAGACTTTTTTTTAAAGTTGGTGAGGGGGGTTCTTAGTATTTGTCATTTTTCAGCTATTTACTATTCATTTTGGGCTAATTTTCAACAGCTAAATGTTTGCAATATTACGAGGTGGCCAATGTTATTTCCTCATTTCTCTACACCTACTACCCCCAAGATGGAGAAATTATGTATAGTGGGCTCATGAATAATATCCAAACACTTGTATTGACTTTTAACATATCAACCTCTTCTGATATTATTAAGTACCGTAATCGAGTAAAGGAAGAAAAATAACAAAAAGTTTTACAATTTCTGAAAAATTGGTGAGAGCGGGGACTATCAATTGGTTATTTGTTAGCCTTATGGCCAGAAACATATTTTTTCAATTTTACAACAATCTACAAAACAAAACATCGGTAAAAAAATAGTTCCAAAATGTGAATTATCTCCGATGGAAGCCAATATTCTACGATCTGTGAGATGCATGGATGGTTATGAAGGAACTAGTAAAAAACATTGAAATTTTTTATGTTGCAATAGTAGTGGAAGTGGTACTTTGTAATTTTAAAATGGTTCTCTACTAAAAATGTTGTTAAATTAGAAAGAAGTTAAAGGTGCAATTCATGATTATGATGTGGCAAAAAACTCACCTATTTTCTAGCTAAATAAAAAGAAGAGTACAACAAAAAGGTATGCTGAAAATTTCCCTTGATTCCGATCATTCGTTTTCAAGTTACAAGCTTTTCAGTATTTTAAAATTCTCCATCTATGCTATTGTGCTGTATTTACTGTCGGGCCAATAATTAGAAAATTACAAATTTTCTAACTTTTCTCATAAATGAAAGCTAGATGATGAAAGCATATTTGAAAGAATGGTTTTGCCACTTTTTGGATTGTAACATATACCAGTCCAGTATTATTTTTAGCTAAGAAACTCAATTTTGATAGAGGTGACCTTGAGCATGAAAAGAGGATCATGAAATTCCCCTTTAATTAAGATTTCTTTTTTTTAAGTATTTCATGTCAAAACTTGGAAAGCTTATAAAGGTTGCCGAATTTTGCACCTTAATTAATTAATGGGCGATACATGGGCTAGCTAGAGCAAAAAGAAAATCTACAAAGCGATAAAACCAAGTTGAAAAAGTCAAAGCTATCCCTGAGGATTAATACGAGTTATCTGAAAATAAATAAAAACGAAATTAGTTTAAAAACTAGCAAAAATACTCACCAAAGTGCTGCTTCCGGTATGTTCATCGGGAAATAGGGGCGTGTATATTATGATGCGCAAATCATAACATTTTTTACATCTGCGCATCAATTAATTAGGATATCAAAACAGGTGTTTACCTTTGACAGGTGTATTTACATATCAAAACAAGCCGACTCTGTTGCCAAGATGATGTGTACACAATCGTATCACAGATCGTCGCATTCACGTGGACGTATGAGGAAGTTCTGATTATCGTAACAAACGCCAGTAAAAACAAGTTCAAAAGTGATGCCGACAAATACGTATTATTTTATGTGATCATCAGGCCCAGCCAATGTCATAGCTGACGAAGTTTAGTTTTTTCACCAGTTGGACTTGGAGAAGCTAACAACATACGGTACAAATATACAACGGTAGGCTAGGCTATACCAAAAAGTGATCGGAATAGGCCTAGAAATTATAAGGACTCTGTTCCCAGACTACATCTCGAGCTTCCACAATGACAACAGGTCATGTATTACCGGGCTATGGGCCCATTGTTGGAAACATCACCCAGTTCAGATCCAAATCGGCAGGGCCAACAATGTCAAGTTATCGTTTTCGTGGTGGACTTACATTAAGAGAACCAGCACTTGATTTTTCAAACCCTCATCTTATGGCAAAAATAAGACATGAAGCAAAAGCTGCTTGGACTGATGACATGAAGGACTGGATGGACACTCCTGAAAAAAGACCTACAACGTATGCACATAGTTTCTATAGGAAAGGGCCACTGGAATCTGAGGACCCTGTTATATTAAGACCAACATCACCAACAAGGAGAAATAAACCCCATCCGAAAGAGTGAGTACC
>JXSR01S061335.1:154924-167796 GCA_000969725.1 Ophiothrix spiculata | reverse complement strand
AACTTCCAAATTTGGAGTTTTTGCACCTACCACAGAACTTATGATTTCAGAGTTTTTGCGTATTATACGCTAAACCTCACGATTTTGGAGTGTTGATAATAAAGATAAAGTATACACATGAAGAATCTCCAAATTTTGAGTTATTTTGCACATTGCAGAACCTCAAATTTTAGAGTATTTGTGTATTATATGTAAAACCTCCAATTTTGTAGTCTCTGCGCCCAGCGCAGAGACTCAAATCGGGTAACTATATACATGAAATATCATCTCGTTTTCAAAACTCTCTAAACTTGAGACATATTGTACCACTATATACTTCACTATATTCAATATTTAATTACATAGCATTTACATTTTGTGTGTGTAATTTATACACGTCACAAGCAAAACATGTGGTTTAAAAAAATTGTGTGGTGACCTAAGCATAAAATACGCTTCAAATTGTTATTGGGTCAAGAGTCATTTTGCTCTAAATTGAGAATACCAAATTAACCTGAGGGCACTCAGGATATATGTATTGTTATCACAGAGAAAAAATCAATGAGAAAGGGTACATTTTGCGAGGACCGTGAAAAGGATAGCAATTTCATGCAATTTTTTGTTGAAAAAAAGCATATTTTTCAGCAGTTATACAGTCACTATCAGCGTTTAGGGTATGCATTTCAAAGATACGGACACTCAAGTTAAAGTTCACAAAGTGAAACAGAATGTCAACTTTGTATTACCAGATACAAGATATCAAGGGATTGATTCTACATCAGAGTAATGCTAGGCTACACACATGGATCTTTCATTTGTCAGCAATATTTTTGTATAATGATGATGCTTGTCCACAATTAAGTGGGAGAATAATCCATTATTATTTAAGTCAAATTTAAATAATCAGAAGTTAAGTAGAATTAATATCAGCACAAACCATTCTGCAAACCCTATATTAAATCCTATAATCACCTATTATCCAGGAAGATTTATTTGTCAAGTTTAGTTAAACCAACACCAAATTCTATGTCTAGGTTTCACAAGTCTCCAAGATACATACCCTCGTGTATGTTACATACTAAAAATGAATCCTGTATATGCAATTAAGATCACCCAAAACCATCTTCCAGTCAGATATAAGATCAGACTCCAAGGAAAACCCCAATTAATAAATACATATAGCTATTTTAAAAACAACTTTATGTTGGAGTCATATATTATATTGAAACTTTACATGGAGTATGTTATAAATTAGTAAAAAGTAAAAGGACCAATGAATTTTATTTTGATTTCACACAAATTGAAACAGTAGTGTTTATTTTGGTAATGTTATTTATAATTGTTTTTAATAATTCCACAACATAATCAATTAAACACTCAATTAATCAAGTAAATCCAGAGAATTGATTGTGAAATGCTGATTATTAATTTCACTTGGATGACTGACAACATTTATAAGTAAAGGTCAAGTATTTTATTCAACACAACATGTGTGCAGATCCTGTTTGTGTCACCTTTCTGGTAATATAAATAGCACACTTGATGATTTTTAAACTAATGAAGTCTCTCACTTTATTGTGTACAAAAGTATTTTGTTTTTTACTATTTTATTTGGTCTCTTAATGTAGTGTCATGCTATCAGTCAAAAATTTGCATTACTATCACCATCATATTATGAAAACAAAACCAATTTTTGTGGACAATAAAGTGGGAGAATTCATCAGTATTTGATAAAATATGGTTTATACCATACATCAATAAGATGCCATTTACTAAAACAGAGTATAATATAAATTAGCAATCACTGGACTTTGTTGTCCCAACTCAAATGCAGTGAGCGCGAGGAGTGAGCGCATATCAGGCGTGCTGAGATAATACATGTTTGTGACCTGTGAACAAAATGAGGTATGGAAATGACCGTTTAAGCACTAAACACAGCCATGTTGAACCACTGATGCCAATGTAAACACCCAACAGATGTAAATGACTTTGATATGCCATGGTTGGAGGGATTTCCCCCTCCCAAAAATGGAATAACCCAGTGAAATAGAATTCATGCTCCATTTACCTTTGTCTTCAAGAGCTGCCCAGAAGAAAAGAAGTTAAGACAGTTTTGTTAGTCAAGAAAAGGTGAGTTACTGTATGATATAATATTCTAGATATTTCATTGATAGATCAACATAATTCTAATCTCTGCAAGACGGTTTGAGAAACAATAGACTTGCTTGCTTTAATAACCACCTGTTCACAATAATGGAACTCTAGGCAAAATTTGCTTTAATTGACTTTGGATAAATAGTGGGTAGGTTGGTGCCCGGGGGTTGGTGGTAGCTTGTAAGGAGGGTAGGGTTGGTTTACTATAGAGTAGGGTTAGTGAATAGGGATGGAAAATGGGTAGGACAGTAGGTAGCATAAGAACGAGATTCGAGTAGTGTTATAGTAGGTAGGGATAGTGGATAGAGTAGTGGGAAGGTAGGGTAGTAGCAAGGGAAGGACTCCTATCATACCCACTGGCTTACCCACTATTCCTTTACCCAATATCCTTCTCAAACTTCAGCCAACAATTATTCTCCCTATCATACCCAGTACTTCCAAGTCCTACCCTACCCACAATCCCCATTTTGGTAAGGAAAAGAAATATGTTTTGCTGATACTCTGTATACAAATAATTACACACTCAAGCCATCAAATAGTAAGACTTCAAATAGGATAACTTATTTGGTACTTTACTAGCATGTTTGAAGTCCAGCTAACGCAACTTCAGCTAATATAAGTCCCATCCAGTCACAGCAATATATGAATGTAGTGCATATGGTTTCCAAAGTTAGTTCCAGACATACATTGTGGACAGCAGACAGACACTGATCAAAATTCTGAATAATGACTTTTGGGCTGCAGTGTGGAGCATTTCTT
Organism: Ophiothrix spiculata; assembly: GCA_000969725.1. Classification (NCBI taxonomy): domain Eukaryota; kingdom Metazoa; phylum Echinodermata; class Ophiuroidea; order Amphilepidida; family Ophiotrichidae; genus Ophiothrix; species Ophiothrix spiculata. Next base: position 164,904 of record JXSR01S061335.1, on the reverse strand, counting down.
GATCTCTAGTAAGATGTGCTTATCTTCTCACACCTGATCCCATTTGACACATGGTGACAAACAAAGTGGCAAACTCAAATCTTGATACTTTGATTTAATTAAAACAGCAAGGTCACGACCATTTGAAGTACATTGTTCCAATAGCGTCAAAACAAACTCAGCCAGTTTCAATTACACCATCAATATTGATCTAATTATAATGACTGTTCGCCGTGTGATTGGTTACACCTCTGCCGCGCCCCTTTTATGATGTCATTATACTGTACTTTTAATGTACAATGCAAACACATAGACAAAGTAATGATAAATTTATTTTTACAAGATTAGGAAACCTTTCAGTCAATCCTTCATAAACTTAGTCAAATAATCATGTTGAAACTATGAAGGAAATTAACGACTGAAAAAACTTAAATTATCATGATGAAATAAGCTAAAATTTTGATATTTAGGGGCGTTTGACTAGAGTTTGACACAATGCCCCAAAAAACCACAGATGTCTCATAAAAATTGTAAGACAATCCCCTATATTTTGCTTTTTCTGGTATGTTAATTCGGGATTTGAACAGTCCACCATGTTGTTAAATTATAGTCTGTAGATAACATTGATAACCAGCTAAAAAGGTTGAAAACAAAAGTTTTTCTAATCCAAGCAATTTACGTCCTGTATACAACATATTGATGGCCATTATTTTCAGGCTTCTATCGTTGTGTGTTCAAGTATACGACATTAAGTATATTAATGTGCTCTGATGTGCTGTGCTATTAATTGTTGTGACCTCTGTTATTTAGAAACTGTTGAATAAGGTCAATAGATATGTTGAGATTTCAAATGGTCAGGAGGTATAGGAAATCTTTCACTGTTTATTATTTGAATAATGTTAAACAAGAGGTTTTACATTGTTTCTGTTGGGTGAATGGCACTATATTACGAGCACTTATACCCCAATACAAATAATATGAGCCTTGGTCACGATATCACATCATCGATCAGAGTAAACCCGAGTGCTAGAGCGACTATGGATAACCCTGTAGATGTTAGCCAGATTGACATGATGAGATGCTTCGGGGGGGGGGGGGGGGGAGGAGGCACTCACATGTGAGCAAGATACCTATGTCCAGCGGTCAAGACCTCCTTTTTGCGGCTGCCAGGCCACTCATCAGATCCCCAATTTTTAGCATGATTCTGTTCTTTAGACCCTGATTTGCGAAAAAATACAATAATTTAGCTTTCAAAGTTCAATTTTAGACACAAAATCAGTTCACTTGACCCTCATTCCCGTCACTTTATGCCTGACAAACCTACCACTTTAAAAGTTGAGTGCCCTTCCCAGGAAGATGTTAGCTCAAATGATTCCACTCAGAGTCAACTGAATTTGACTGCACCAGTTTTCTAACCCATGAAGCTAAATTTCTGTAACATCCTTTGTAAACTAAGCTTATAGTTGAATTTAAACAAATTTGATATTGCTATCAATGGTTAATCATAATCATATACTACATGGCAACTACTTGAGACAACTAATCTCATTAGTCACATGGTAAGTTTTACACATTTCTTTAATATTGTCCACATTCACTCTATGTATCGTGTAGTGTGCGTGCACCCATAGCATGCACACATATCTACATGTAACCTAAAGAACTATTCCAACAGCCTCCAACATAGAACAGCGAAATTTGGGGTGATTTTTCACATTCTAGTGACTGGCTGTTAAATAAATATAACTTAGGGCAGCCATTGAAGATATGACTTTCTTGTACTCACATGACAATTTTGCCTCTGTATTTTCTAGCAAAATTAAAACAGGTGATGTAATCACATGATTGTTTTACAATTAATTCATATAATCTTTGTCATGTATTTAGTAACTGCACTTCTTTTGGATGCTTGAACTTGAGAAACTGTACAATAATAATGCACCTTGTGTTTTCAAGAGACATAATGCTCAATTCACTTGGCTACCACATGCAGGCTTGTGAGCATGTTCAATCTGACTTCAGCACACGTATGCTCTGCTCAGACGTCTAATCCAAAGTAAGACAGAAGTAACTGCTAATCAATCTTAAGCACTTGATTAGCCCATGTCCTGATGGCTTTTATTTTGAGCATCAAACACATACTGTAAATGACAATATTTTTGCGCCCAGTAATTTTCGCGCACGGCTAATATTTGAATCATTGACCGCATTTTAATTTTTGGGCTCATGATATTTTTTACGTGTGTCAGTATATACATACCATTTTTTGCGCAGACGAGCTGATCGCGAAAAGGACGAAAATAAATGTAACGCAAAATATACCACTTATACAGATTCATCTTTTCTGAGTTGTTAAGTTTGTTATTTCAAAAAAGTATACTTTACTTCCCATCAAAAACTTGACCCATGACCCAACCCTAACTCAATAACCTTGACCCGACCCTATTAACTCACTAACAATGACTCGACCCTAACCTTTACCCTAAACAAATCCTAATTCTACCCATAAATCCTAACCCTAAAATTGCAGATGGGACCTTAAGTATACTTGGTCCGGTTTTGCCTATAATTCTATGACCTTCGGGTTCTGGCAACAGTACTTTACACCATATGTTAATAAGAAGGTATACAACTACAATGGGGCGTTATTTCCAATAACCTTGTCATACTAAAGCATTCCCTGTACACAAAGCCTACCAAGCAACTAATTAACATTACCAATAATATAGAAATAGATTAACATGAAATTGGTCTTTGGACAAGATAATGTACCTCATTCTTGACCGTGTTTCAATTCAAGAAAATAAAGTGATATGGATATCTCAACAAATATTAGCTAGTATATGAATTATTTATTCAATGGTGGAAAATCTGCCAATGCAACCGTCATCAACTGAGCTGCGATCCATTTAGGCGTCTAAAGATGAACAGCACTCTTCATAATAGATTGTTCTACAACTCCAACTTGGTGCACATTTTGTCATTCAAGTATCACTTTTTCAGTTTAAAGCTGCATTCATGGTATTAGACACCCAAGCTATCATTGAGTCTGCTGATGACAGTGCACAATATATCCAAAGCAAGCCAGTAACTGGTTATATATTGTTAAGTATAGCTGTAACCAATAAATGAAGTTATTAATGATATGGATTTGTTAATTTAATGGTAGCATGGTCAGTGGTTTATGGGGACATCCACATGGGCATTGGACAATATATTGTGCTTCAATTTCACAAGTATGGCTGCTTTAAGGTGGCTTTTATTGAAAATATATATGTATCAAACTGATCTAATTTTGGTTCCAATGTGTGGTTGGGACACTGATGTTGCAAACTGGGATGCTGGTTTTGGTTCTAGGCATGGTTGAGTGCTGGCTTTGCAAACTGGAATGTTGGTTTTACTGCAGGTCTTGCTAACTGAGGGAGCTGGTTTTGGTCTAAGGTGTGGTTGTGCCTGGTCTTGCTAACTGAGAGTGCTGGTTTTGGTCTAAGGTGTGGTTGGGCCTGGTCTTGCTAACTGAGAGTGCTGGTTTTGGTCTAAGGAATGGTTAGGTCCTGCTAACTGAGGGTGCTGGTTTTGGGCCATGGTGTGAGCCTGGTCTTGCTAACTGAGAGTGCTGGTTTTGGTCTAAGGTGTGGTTGGGCCTGGTCTTGCTAACTGAGAGTGCTGGTTTTGGTCTAAGGAATGGTTAGGTCCTGCTAACTGAGGGTGCTGGTTTTGGGCCATGGTGTGATAAGGTCCTGCTAACTGAGGGTGCTGGTTTTGGTCTAAGGCGTGGTTAGGATGCTGGTCTTGCAATGCAGGATGCTGGTTTAGGTCCCAGACATGACTGGATGCTGGTCTTGCATACTAGGGTGCTAGTTTTGGTCTAAGGTGTGGTTAGGATGTTTGTCTTGCAAAATGGGATGCTGGTTTTGGCAAACTAAGATGCTGGTTTCGGTCTATAGCATGGTTGGGTGCTGGTCTTACAAAATAAGATTCTTATATTGGTCTAAGGCATGGTTAGGGTCCTGGTCTTTTAAACTGGGAAGCTGGTTTTTGTTTAAGTCATGGTTGGGTGCTGGTTTTGGTCACAGGGATGGTTGAGTGCTGGTCTTGCAAACAGGATGCTGGTTCTGGTCTAAGGTGTGGTTGGGGTGCTGGCCTAGCAAACTGGGATGCTAGTTTTGGTCTAAGGTGTGGTTGGGGTGCTGGTCTTGCTAACTGGGATGCTAGTTTTGGTCTAAGGTGTGGTTGGGGTGCTGGTCTTGCTAACTGAGGGTGCTGGTTTTGGTGTGGTTGAGTGTTGGGCTTGCAAACTGGGTTGTGTTTTTTTTCTAAGTCACGGTTGGGTGCTGGCCATGCAAACTGGGATTCTGTTTTTGGTCCTGAGTGTGGTTAAGTGCCGGTCTTGCATACTTAAGGATGGTTTTGGTCTAATGCATTGATGGGTGCTGTTCTTGCAAAATGGGATGATGGTTTGGTCCCAAGCATGGCTGGGTACTGGCCTTGCATACTGGGATGCTGGATTTGGTCTAAGGCGTGGTTAGGATGCTGGTCTTGCAAAATGTGATGCTGGTTTTGGATGCTGGTCTTGCTAACTGAGGGTGCTGGCTTTGGTAAAAAGGGACGCTGGTATTGCAATATGGGGGACTGGCTTTTCTCAAATGCAAGATATCTTACGAATTTGTCACCTTTACCATATCAACAATGGCAAACGTGATAAAGTGATTGCAAATGTGGTAAAATGTTTGTAAAAATTGTAATTTTTGTGGATATCAAAGGTTGCAGAATATTTAAACATAAAGCATGGTCGCATTGATGAAGTACACACTTTATCTGCCTTGGTGTGTTCTAATGATTGCCTGAGCTTGTGTTTTCCACTTATTTTCTACTACCAATATTACTGATGCTAAATAAAGAACTCTCCAATGGATATAAGTAAAACATTTTGTCTGAGAGTGTTATGCACAAACACATAAATACCAGGGCAAAATTTCACTAACATTTAGCCATGGTCACTAACCCCATTTGATTGCTAATTCCAAAAAGATAGTTAAATGTGTGACAGAAAATGTTGTAAGTGTGACTATTGGTTCTTCTGTACATTATGGTGCAAATTAATTGGAAGAGTTGGTGCTATAGGTAAATCAAAAAAATTATTGGACAAAGTATACAGAAATCCAGGGTACAGGACCACATTGTTTGTAAATGCAATCTGTACCCTGGATTGTTGTTTATATTGTCCAATAATTTTTCATTTTGCCAATAGATGAATTGTAACCTCACAGAGGCAGCTCTCATAACCCAAAGACTTTCACTGTACAACCAGTTGAAGTAGGACCTTGTAAAACAAGAGAGAGAGTATGTTGATTATGAACAAATGTTGGGTTTGTCTACATGGCTCAAGAGACCCACAAATCTGTTCCTTCCAGCACCAAAAGATCCGAACTTTACCTTGACAGGTTCCACAGTACATACCTTTGGGCTAACATGAAAACTACATGTCAGTATACATACAGGGGTGCGATTGTTTTCTTTTCTTTTAATCCAGGGATAGCAAAGCGAACAATGTGAACGAAGCTTCCCCATTGTAAGCGGCAGAGCTGCACCCAATTTTTTAGCGACACACATCGAAAAGGGAGTTGAGGAGGTAAAATCTTAAAACCTATAGGGTTACCACACCTTCTATTCCTTATAGTACTATATACGTACACAACGCAATTTGGGCGCTGGTTTTGGTCTAAGGCATGGTTGGGGCACTGGCTTTGCAAATAAGGATGCTGCATTAATTCACTTGTGCACAACACTCTCAGACACAACACACAAAGTAAGTTTTTAAGGTTAGTGTCAAGCCAATCAGTTTGGAAATGCTTTTACTCTATAACTCGCCTAAGAATAATTAAATACATATGAAAATATATTTCTAGATGCAGAGTTACATGTGGAATACAATGGTGATTTTTGACAGAAGTCTACGATTTTGGCCCGAGGGGCAAATTATGCATTTTTGGCACCCACAATTTCTTGAAAGCCTTACTAAAATATTTTGATATATAAATTGTTTTTTAGAATATAAAAAACGAATGTCCAGGGTCAGTTTTGTATCTTTTTTCTCTTTTTTTTTAAATATTGCAAAAAGTCAAAGTTTAGTTAGGCTTTCCAGAAATTTCTAGTGACAAAAATGCATATTTTGGCCCTAGGGACAAAATTGAAAAAGTTTTTTGTCAAAATCAACATCCCCATTGTGCTAACTTGTGACTCCAGTTCAAGAAATGTATACTTGCATATAGAATTAATTTTCTTGACTTTAAAATGCTATATAAATTTTTGGCAAAATATGAGCATGAAATTCATAAAAAGATTGAACAATAGCAACAAGTGCATCCAATTTAATAAGCATTTGAATTTCTAGAAGCAGGAAGTATAGAATTGAGACTAGTTTGACCAACACCTGCAGATAGAGATTGAAGCACAATATAAAGCAAACCATGAGAAATGACTTACTACTCCGGCGTTTACTCTCGTCTGACAACATAAACAATCCGCTGGCTAAATTGCCCATAAATGGTAGCTCTGTGCCTGTAAGTGGTGCAGCCGACTAAAGTCAGTTAGTTCAGATCATTATACTCCATATACCACTGACCCAAAATGGGAAAATATATTAAATACATGTTTTATACTACCATGGATGTAGTAGAAGTTACCATATTTACTATATCCATGATATTTCTAAAGATATTAACACAATTGCAAAAGGTAGTCTTCAATAATTGTGCTTGCTATATGTGTCAGGGAGTCTTGAGCTAGGCAATTCAACTATTATGTCAAATCATTTCTGGAAGTTTCTGAATTTATCCGGCATCATTTCTGGAAGTTTCTGAATTTATCCATCATCATTTCTGGAAGTTTCTAAATTTATCCAGATGCCAATCCAATAATACTCCTAAAACACCCATTTTTTTAGAAGTTCCCTACAATTATCAGTGCAGCACAATTATCCCGCTCCTTTTTAGCACTGATGCTCCTATATAACAAAATGAAAATTTGCACAATATTAACAAATCTTTTATCTCCCTAAAAGGAGTCATTTTCCCAATATTGTCCCATTTTAGCTCAGTGGACTAGTTGCCATGGTAATAAACAACTATTTGGCCACAAAGATGTCAACATCATGGGTTAAGTCAACATTATGGGTAAAGTCAATATTTATCTGCCCATGCAATGTGCTAATATCAAGGGTCACATTTAAAATAAACATCATATGATCAGTTTCAATGATAGATCGTCATGTGAGTGCAAGAAAGTCATATCTGTAATAGCTGCCATTTGTCATATATTTGAATTGTACATTGTATAATGTCCAGTCTTGGGGTCAGTGGCTCTTGAAATGGTTCTTCAGGTGACACCGAAGAACCATTTCAAGAGCCACTGACATATGATAGAGAAAATCTGAGGGATTTTTCTCATCCTATTATTAAGTTGTTAAATAAAAATAACATATGGCAGCCATTGCAGATACGATTTTCTTGCACTCAAATGACGAGATGTCAGTAGTCTTGTGAATATTGCCCAATTGACAACAACAAAAATTCAAAATGAGATAATATGATCCAAAGATCCAAAGATATTCTAGAGAAACTTGGAATATCACTGTATTTTACTCTTTAGTTTATTCAAAAGTAACTCAAAAATATCCAAAGTGACAATTACTGATAATGCACTAATTATATTATCAAATACCAATGGTTTATTTATGCCCATCGACGAGCAGTCTTTGCACACGGTATGCATAAAGAATAGCAAATGTAAAAGACTGCACCTCAATGGTCGTCGTGCGATGCATATGGACAGACTCTGAATAAACCATAAACTACTTTTTATCAAGTTCTAGATCATTCCACATGTAAACCTAGATCTAGATCATTCCACATCGACGCGCAGTCTTTGCACACAGTATGCATAAAGAATAGCAAATGTAAAAGACTGCACGTCAATGGGCGTCATGCAATGCATATGGACAGACTCTGAATAAACCATAAAGTACTTTTTATCAAGTTCTAGATCATTCCACATGTAAACCTAGTTCTAGATCATTCCACATCGACGAGCAGTCTTTGCAGGCTGTATGCATAAAGAATAGCGAATGTAAAAGACTGCACGTCAATGGGCATCGTGCGATGCATATCGACAGACTCGTGAATAAACCATAAAGTACTTTTTCAGGAATATTAGGAGATTGCCTTTCCAGATGTAAGACTAATCACAATGATACAAGCCATCACATGCTCTTAACAGCAACCAAGATTTCTCAATTCTTACAATGTCCATTACATGCAGTTGTTAAGACACTGGTTTCTATTTCTATCGTCAATGTTCTGATGGCTACTTCTCAGATTTTCACCACAACTTGTCTTTGACTGGCCCTATCACTACAACCAAAACTACCTGTGTCTGAACATTGGCATTAACCCCAACTGATCTGGATCTGACTCCTAAGGTACGTATGTTCAAAAGAAGTTTTAGAGTTACACCAGATTTAAAGTAAGACCTGGTTTAACTGAAATTTTGTTTCACATCTAAATATACTATTTTCAACCAATGTTGTCAAATTTTGTGTTGTTTGTAGGATTTGAAGATGAATTTTTAATTTTGAAAGTGGTTGTAGTTCCAAAATGCTACAAAATGTCCTTTTATGGCAGTAATAATTTTGACTTGGACCCAGTCTAACTTTCAACCTGATCTAAATCTTAGACCTCTTTTGAACATACGGACCTAAATTTCATAGAAAGAAGACACAAGAGTTCTATACATGTCAAATTGCTACATGGGTTTAGAGTGAGAGACATTCCTGGTTTGACTTTGCGACATCTTCTGTTTCCAAGGATATTTGATCAAAACAACCCATGACCCAACAATTAACTGCCATAAATCTTAACAAGATAAATAAGTTGGTTATCTTGGTTTTGTTGGATATTGGTTTATTTTGAGTCTGTCAATATGCAACGCACGACATCCATCGACGCACTGTCTTTTAGAGACGCTATTCCTTGTGCATAGCGCGTGTAAAGATTGCGCGTCAATGGGCATCTGAAGAAAACATATGAGATGTTTATTACTGTTGGTGCATATTGATATGCTTCTATATGAGTAGTATATACCTATAATGAGCTGGTAAATAACATATATACATATCAGTGACATGGCCAAAGAACTTAACAGATACAACAGAACAATCTAGATAGTGAAGATAAATGTCAAGTTTGCTACTTACTCAGAGTGACGACTTTTCTCAGGTCTATTTCATCGATGGAGTCACTGGTCACTGAGTAGAACATTAACGATTTGCCTTTGAGGATAAACCACAATCTCTGCCAGTTGGTCTGAAAATTAAACACACATATTTCCAAATAACCCAACTTATGACACACCACAAGACCCTGTAGGCCACATATTCAGCCGTAGCTAGACAAATAAAAATACAGAAAAGGGTGTTCTTTGATACATGGTAAAAATGGAAAAAATCAAGATAAGTTCTTATCAAATTTGAACAAACCTCTTCTAGCCTTATTAAGGGTGGCTTCTTTAATTTGACCCAAAATGTTGGTTTGAATAACCAATATCAAGCCACATTTTGAAGTGTCCTGCCCAATGCTATAAAGACAATGTTACAAAAACAATAAACTGCCTTGTTTGTTAATAAATATTTTAAAAGATAACAAAATAACAAACAAATTACAACTAAATTTTTTCCAAAATAGTCAACTAGTAAAAACTTTCATGAAAAAATGAAGTTACTAATTTTAAAACCTTGATTTTTACTGAAATTTGTGATATCATAAGGACCAAGTACACTATAGGACCCATCCAAAATTTTAGGGTTAGAGTTTGGGTATGTTTAGGGTTAGGGTTGGGTCATGGTTAGGTAAGTTTGGGTTGGGTTATGGTTTAAGGAGTTAGGGTCAGGTAATAGTTAGGTCAAGTTTTTGATGGGACCTTTTTCTGCCTCTTTTCTATATACT
>JXSR01S061335.1:133738-154874 GCA_000969725.1 Ophiothrix spiculata | reverse complement strand
GATATCATAAGGACCAAGTACACTAAAGGACCCATCCAAAATTTTAGGGTTAGAGTTTTGGTATGTTTAGGGTTAGGGTTGGATCATGGTTAGGTAAGTTTGGGTTGGGTTATGGTTTAAGGAGTTAGGGTCAGGTAATAGTTAGGTCAAGTTTTTGATGGGACCTTTTTCTGCCTCTTTTCTATATACTTGCCAAATTAGACACAAAAGACATTAGTACTATTATGAAAGGAAAATTGTCTATTGTACCTAATTTGGAAAGTATATATAGAAGAGGTAATTCGTTATTTCTTGTCACATATCTCCATTTCACAATATAGGTTTTAAGTTCAAGGACAGACATGACACTCTCCTTGAATTTAAAACATGCAAAATAAATAAACAAGTATGTTGACTCATTAGGCTTGCAAAGCTAAACCAATGCAATTGGTTAGGTTTAAAAGTATATACTTACTGTTGCAGCGCCATCTTTCTTGTGTAAAAATCCAGCAAATTCAAATTTCTGCAATTTAGAATTAAAACAGAGCATCTTCAACATGATTGTTATAATATCCTTGGTTATATCCACAGAAAATTCATCGTAAAAATGAAAGCAAGACTTGAATAAAGAATTCACTCTGTTCTGGTAGTATTGAAGTTCATAATTGATCATTGTCATTGCTAATAGTGATTTCCTATCTCAGTAATTAGTATTATGTAATCACTACAGGATGTGAACCCTAAGTACTTCATTCATACTTAATTGTATTAATTGATCTCAATTGATTCTCAACAGTATGTTGTACCGTGCACCCCATTTCTGTGCTAAACCACCTTTTGATCAAATGAGTTTGATGTCAAAATTACAAAATATGGTCAGCTTTCTATTAAGTCAGAAAGGGTTTGATGGTTTTTCTTAATTCAAAACTTGGTATACAATATGTATGGTAGTCAGAAGAATAGTAATCAGCATGGAATACAATGAACGATAAGCTAAGCTTTACGATATCTTTTAATTTCTTGCACAATTTGCACACTACATGAAATCGTCATGCGAGTGCAAGAAAGTTGTATCTGCAATGGCTGCCCTAAGTTATATTTATTTTTCACCTTTTCACAAGAAAGTGAAAAATCCCTCAATATGTTCCTATCTTATGTCAGTGGTTCTTGAAATGGTTCTTCAGGACTGTCACCTGAAGAACCATTTCAAGAACTTCAGGTGACGGTGTCACTTAAAGAACCATTTCAAGAACCACTGACCCAAGACTGGGTGTCATGCAGTGTGCAATGCAAATTTATGACATAAGGCAGCTATTGCAGATACGACTTTCTTGCACTCAAATAACGAAATACTACTTCAGAATGTGTGCCAATGTAAAGAGCAGCTATGGCGACTTCACAAATAAATTAATTAGGATAGTAAATCCCATTATCAATCGTGGTCTGACACTCATTTAACAAATTGAGACTTCCTGGATTAGAGTAAGAGTTCCCAAATTACTTTGGCATAAAGTAACCTAAAGCTGGAATAGATCAGTAGCAGTAATGATCTGTTTTGCCAGATAATAATTTTGAACAGATTTGTTTGATAGCTAACATTGTGGGCCCATAAGGCAGTAAAAATATCGGCATTGTGATGCTACTGCTTGGTTCTTTTGACCCCCCCCCCAAAAAAAAAAAGGCTGAAACAACATTGAGCTCATCCAAATTGAAATGTCTTATCTAAAGTCAAAATGAAATATATTAATTTTTGATCAAACTTTAGCCTCCAGAATACCAAATTATGTTATGAAATACTAAAGATAGATGATAAATATCTAATAAATTTGTCAACTACAAACCTGTAATTGCTGCCACATCGAATCAATGGAATGGATCTGAAAATAGAGAAATCAACACACTGTTTTTAGAATATAATCACGTATACCAAAATATTTGTTCCCATTTTTTGAAATTCTGGTTGTAAATGCATGGACATCCATTGTTTGTTTTATGACAAAAATGGGGGGGGGGGGGGACCTCAACTTTGAGTTACACACCATGTGCCAGAAAAAAAAAGACCCAACATCTTTTCGCTCGCTCTCACTGAAAGAAAATATCCTTGTCACTAAAACAAACTCTGGCACTCAAAGACCAACCATTTTTTATCTTGATGTAATTAAGAAAAAAAATTTTTTTTTTGAAAATCTCGCTAAATTTGTCAAAAGACCCCTTTTTTTAAAATAAATTTTGCCCCAAACCCCCATTTTTTTTCACTTTTTTTCACTTTGTCACAGAAAGACCCCTACTTCAGAGCACACTGCTGAGGTGCTCGGTGGAACATGTACGTCCCTTTCATATGTGAGTGCCCCCCCCCCCCCGAGGCAAACAATTTGTCAATCCTATGTCCAGGGGGAGGAGGGTATTACATGTCAGAATTAAAGTTAGAATTATAAGCATAATACTGGCCAGCAGTGGTTATTTCAGACAGAGCTTTGATTAAAGTCCAACCCAAAATTTGTTAACATTTGTTTATCTGAGAGGTGTTGATGTATGATTTTTGACTTAGACTAGTGTCTTGAAAAATATTAAAATGTTAGTTTTAAATCTATATAACTATATTTCAGCATTTCGGCTAAAACATGAATAATTCATAGGACTGTGATTTAATTTGAACTTCTCTACAAAACCAAAAAAATTCCAGAAATTATGTCACATCAGGCTTTTTAACAAATGAAATAAGTTACCTTAGCAAGTGCTATCATCCATTCTCGTCTTTCTATTTCAGTCTCTGCAGCAAATAAGAAGGCTCGCCCATATGTGGTCACAACCTCAAAGCAGTATTTGTGTCTGCAAAAAGAATCAAAATCAGCATCTAACAAGACTTAAATTGCCTGCTTTTATAGAGCCTTTATTCAGGGGTTGCGTACTATGCATTATGCAACCCCTGGATAAAGGGTCATAGTACATATCAACAGTAATGGCTGCATTTATAAAATCCATTATCACTTTTACATTATTACATTTATATAATGCTCACAAAAAACACAGCGCTTTACTGAGCTTCACACAGAAACATGGGGAGATCATTCTTAAGCAAGCTACTGCATTTCAATCAATCCATTCAAGATCTGGAACCATCTTTTATATCATATAAAACTCATCACCTCCATCTCAATAGTCTGTTGCTTTACCCACCTCTCTACTAGCTAACATACCCTTTCAATGAACACCCTTCATGTCGATTATTGTCAAGTGCCCTATGCTGTAGTCATTCAGTGATACAGTTTATTTGTTAAATTGTACAGACTTACCCTGCTTTGGGTTCACTAAGAGCAACTAAAACCATCTCAATTCCCTCTATACAGTTCTGCTGTTGTGAAGTCTGCAGAAGCAATAATAAGACCAAATGGGATAAAAAATAATGCCACTTTCCTACGCTTTATGCATGTGCAATATAAGAGCCATCAAGGTATTATATTTTGACAGGCAAGACACAATTCAATGTTTAAGGGGTACCTGTCATCTACTTTCTATCCTGTCTCTCAGTTGTGTAAAGTTTCATACTGTTAGCTTAAATTTTAAACAAGATTAAATTTAAATACATGACTAACCAAATATATTGCATCAGAAAGTAGAATGTTTACTGTTTTTCACAAATAACAATATTAATATCACCTACTTCTGACTCACTTTCCCTCACTGCATATCAAATAAGACATGAAGTTTATCTTCTCAACCTTTGATCAATTATTACGGATACCCTGGGGTGGATTTCACTAACATTACAATGCATCGTAGCTAACGAAGGGTTCAGCTCGTAACTACAACTAGACTTCACAAAGACGTGAAAACCCTTCGTAAGTGTTCACTGCATCGTAAGATATATGAATTATGCATTAAAAAAATCGAACCCTTTGTTAACGCTTATGGGGTCAAGAGGTGGTCGTAGCTAACGATGGGTTCTGGTCTTACGATGGGTTAACGATGCATTTTAACGTTAGTGAAATCGACCCCAGGTCACATAACCTTGTGTAGAGGTTACGATGTGTTTACGGCATCATAGTGGATAGAATTCAGCGGCAAAATTGTCTTTGTATATTTAAAATGTCTTTTTAAACCCATTGCGGAGTATCAGCTTTCAACATTATAGATGTGGTTAGATTGGAAATGTGTACAAATAGAAACTTCCATGCAAGTGGTTATTGGGTGTACATATTCCAAATAGTCATGTTGCAAAGAAACATAACTCGACTCCTTGGTGTTGTATGAATTTGAAACAAAATAATTTTAAAGACAACGATGTTCTTTTTGACTATGTAATCAAACAAAATTGACATGGGGACAACTTTACTGAAGGTTGGTGGTGGATGGTCTCATATATGAATGCCAAAACATTAAAGACGATCGCTGTGTTTATTCAAGCGGGAAGTGTAACAGAATTTGTTGATCAGTGGCGGGAAGATTTTGACAAAACGCGTGCATGGTATCTAAGTGTAAGATTTGCGCCTAATACGCAAAACGCAACGCGCGCACTAGCTTTTTACGCATTGTCTTCCCGGTAAGCGCCGAAAATGGCGTGAAATAATAACGAGTAGCTACGAGTGCTCCCATGCCAACGGGCCTTCAGTGATAAAACTTTTTACGTGTGATTTCCTATACCCAAAATGCTGATTTTTCAAATATTTGCTACCTGTAGAATGTTTTAATATTTTGCTGATCAATTGTGAATATCAAGTGGATGTCAAATCAAGAAAAAAAATATGGGGTCACCGACTGTTTTCAAAAGATTGCTAGAGATGTAATTACATGGGGTAAAATCTAAAAAATGATTTTTGCCGGGAATATTGAAATTATGTTCTATAATATCAAACAGATAAAAAAGTCAAATAAGTTTAATTTAAATAATTAATCTATCACTCAAGTTTTCAAGTTATCATCAATTCAAAAGAAAATGACGTCATTATATATGACGTCATAGCGCGCTTAGATGATCGGTGACCCCCATTTTTTATTGCTGAATTTTGAAGTTTAGACTCTTATCTAATAACTGACAAAAAATAAACAAAATTTACAGGTAGGAACTTATCATCGCGATCGTCCTTAAAAGAGTTTATATTTTTCCCTGGGGTATCCACATGTGCTATGCTATTAGTATTAGCATGTTATCTTCAAAGGTAAATTGTCTTTGTGTATTTAAAGCTCAACTCTTCGACATTGATCACTAGGTCTAAGAATGATTTAAGATATCTTAAACCATTGTGAGCTTTCACACTGGTGGTAAGAAAATTAACATTAAATCATGTGCAAACACATTCATTGCAAGATTGACTGCATTATTGCCCCACCTCACATAATTAATATCACATGTTAAATCAAGTGTTATAAATTTGACAGCAAAGCACTCCATAAATTATTTCTATCTATTATGTGCATTGTTATAGATGGTGAAATATTGCCTCAGAGAGACAACAAAAAGCAAACAGTTTTAGCCATAGCATTAGATAGAAATGCTTTCTATTAAAGCAATACTATAAGATTTTGACCAAAAATAGTTTATACAAAATACAAAATAAAATGAAGGAATGTGACTATCTAAAAGCATTTTCAAGTGTATTTTCTCAAAAATTGTTTTGTCACCGAAAAATTACTAAAAAGCACATGCATGTTTCCCTATACTAATACATGTGGAATTAAATTCGGGATCCCGAATTTAATTCAACAAATGGCCATAACAGAAAAAGTAAGCAATTCTAAGCCAAATCATTTGGAGGGAATTAGTATCTACCCAAAACAAATCCAATAAGCTAAAAAAATCAAAAGTGATGGGTGAAAGGGGGCGCTTCATTTTTAACACCTTATAGTATTGCTTTAACTTAATAAAGTGAAACAAACAAACAAACAAACAAACAAAAATCAAATATTCTGTAGAATTACATTCAGCCATATTTTGATGTTCGAATGCAACAAAGAAAACTGCCATACCACCAGATACTTCTCTTTTTGGATTAAAAATATATACAAATACTGTGAAATTGGGAGATAGCACACGTCATGTTGTCATGCGAGTGCAAGAAAGTCATATCGTTTCTTGCATTACACACTGGGGCAATCTACACGGAGTGCTGATCCAGATGCAAACGCATCTGAGATGCGCATCTCCGAGATCCGCGTCTCCGTAGACCGCTTGCACGTATGCCTACACTGAGTGTTGTGAAGCAGATCCAGATCTGACCCCCATGTAGCCACAGTATTCTGCTAAGCGGTTAACTGAGATGCTTTTTCATCTGGATTTGCACTCCCGTGTAGATTGCCCCACTGTATAAAGTCTTCAGACAATGGATTTTGAACTGGTTTTTCCAGTGTCACCTAAAGAACCAATTCCAGAGCCACTGACATATGGGAGATAAATTTTGAGTCATTTTCTGTATTATTGCGATAATGTATTGAAAAATAACATATGGAACAGTTGCAGATACAACTTTCTTGCACTCACTTGACAATGTTTTGCTTCAAGACCGGGGTTTTCTCTCCTATAACACCAGCAGGATAGTCCATCTAGATGGACCTGGCAAGCTTGCGAGGTCCATCTCGATTGACTACAGCAGGACTGATTTGCTGAGCACAAGATGAAATGAATGTTACATTCTTCATAAATCAGTGGTGCTAATAAGTTGTTACAACTTCTCAGCTGAATTAAAACATTATAATTTGCACAATTTTTGGAGTTAACGGATATCTAACAATGACCGCCTAACATATCATGTTGATAATGATCTGAAATATTTGAAGGTAACTTATTCATACATTAACTGAAATCAAGTTTAGTATGTAGGACAAACCAGAAATGAAAGTGAGTGTTGTCACAACTTCTCAGCTGAATTAAAACAGAATAATATGCGCAATACTTAAACATTTTTTGAGTAAATTGATATCTAACAAGGACCACCTAAACTGTCGTGTTGATAATGATCTGAAATATTTGAAGGTAACATAAGCATACGACTATTGAAATCAAGTTAATTAAGTATGTAAGGACAAACCATAAATGAAATTAAGTGAGTGAAAATATATGAACACATTTGGAATCAATATGGCTCCCACAGGACGGCACACAAAATAAGTTTCTATTGACATGTTGGTTTTCAAACCTGGGGTCTAGGGAACTGAGAATTTACTCTGAAAAGAGGGTCTCTGTAACGTACCCCTTTGGGAGTAAATTTCAGTTCTTGAACCCCAAAATTCCTAAATTTTGCTTGAAATGAGGGTCTGGAGTACTAGACTTTCAAAAAAAGCTTGTGAATTGAAGAATGTGATTGAAATGGGGGTCTAGGGAGCAGCAGACAGGGTGTGAAAAGGGGGCGGGGGGGGGGGCCTTGAGGGCCGCACATACCCATACCTCCTTTATATGTCAGTGCCTCCATAGGGCAGCAACGTGGTGGTTACCATTAAGAATATGAGCAATGTTGGTTTCCGAACCTGGGGTCTACGGAATTAAGGATTTTGCTCTGAAAAGAGTGTCTCTGTAACGTACCCCTTTGGGAGTAAATTTCAGTTCCTGAACCCCAAAATTCAAAAACATTTCTTGAAATGAGGGTCTGGAGTACTATACTTTCCAAAAAAAGCTTGTGAATTGAAGAATGTGATTGAAATAGGAGTCTACGGAGCAGCAGACAGGGTGTGAAAAGGGGGGCCTTGAGGGCCGCACATACCCGTACATCCTTCAGTCAGTGCCTCCCTAGAGTAGCAACATGGTGGTTACCATTAAGAATATGAGCGATAGAAATCTACATTTCTGGCATGAGGTAAACTAATGTGTATAAGAATTAAGCAAAACAATTACACCTAGAATGCTATAGTTATAGGAAAGAAGCGTACAAAAAATAAGGAGGCATTTTAGCCCCATGTCACGTCTGCAAAAATGTGACTGTCCATCCCAAAACAGCCGTCATTTCATTTTCACTTTTTAAAATATTTGCAAAGATCCAGATATAATTAATGATTAAAATGACACCTCATTAGGCCAAAAAAAAAATTGTTGTGTTGCCCTCCGCCGGCCGTGTCGAAATTGTGGAAAATCCCGACCCGTTTTTTTTTTCCATCAAAACTCATGATTTTTAATATTTCTTGAGTTGCACAAATATTTTGCCTGATTTCCAGTCCAGAAAATGTTCCAAAATTCACCTTTCAGTAGCAAACAACCATGTATCCCACACTATTTACACATGGCATCTGTAATTTTTATTTTAAAAAAAAAGAAAGGAAAAAACAACCCGGCCTGGCCGTCCCCACCACTTTGGGCCTGTGAGGGCAACACAACTATTTTTTTTTTGCCTTATCAATGAACTTCAGTCGATATCCAGAAGTCAAGTTATGGTCCGTCAAAGGTAATCAGGGAGTAAAATGTATGAGATAAACACGTTCAAAGATCACTACAAGCCCTATATTTTCTGTTGATTGTCTTCAAAATATACAGATATATGTTATACTTCCGATCATTTTCTAGAAATAAAATGTTGCTGGTGGTTTTAACGTAAGCACAAGGATTGTGAATCTGTCAAAAATGTATTTTCACCTGTAGCGCAAAATGAAGTTTGCTGCATATATGGCTCCTTTGAGATGGACCGTCACAAATAACTTGATTAGAAGTGTACACTTCTTGGCTAGTTACATGTTATTATTATTGTGCTGTCACTCTGTTCCCTTAACTCTACAAGATCACCACTGTGATTAAAATATCAGACATGCAAGTTGTGGGCCTCACTAAATTCAAAGCAAAAAAATCGCAACTAAACACACAGAAATAAATATTAACTTTAAAAAAAAGCATATTTTGCGCAAAAAATGTTTTAATTGGTTTTCGTTGCATTGTTAAACTGTCAGCTAGCATTCTACGATATAATTTCCTTGCTTAAAGGGACTGGCCTAGATTCTTCTCACTATTTTTTTACCTATATATCTTTTTACATGAATCGATAGAACATGTTTATAGTAATATAACCTACCAGTAAATTTTCATGATTTTGAGAAATATTGGAGAAAATTGTAATTCTTTACAAACTTTTTTTCTCCGGAGGCAAAAAATGATGTGAAAACAGTGTTTCTAGTTTAACATCTTATAAATACCTTGTTTCTACACCTGTGATGGACAAACAAATCATTTTGGATGAAATTGATTCTCTTTTAATATGTATTAAATTATCTCTACAAATTTAGGATTTAGAAACACTGGATAGTCACACCACCATCACAGAATGATATATTGCAAATAAATTCTCTCTAAATTTCTGATTTCTGTGTAAATTTTTGTACTTTTTTTGACTTTACTACAAGTTTAGACTTTATCTAAGAGTATTTCTTAAAGAATTCTAAGTGGATCCTAGGCTAGTCCCTTTAATTCAAGCATTTTAGCAGTGGATGCAGTGGCATGCGGTGCAAATGACCTGTTCTAGCAGCTGGGGTGAGAAGGAAGCTTTAAACACATCATGCTGCAATGAATTCTTGCGCACCTTCTCGTCTAAGTAGTATGTCAGAATGCCGTGTTCCAAGACGCAGTAACGCCGCAAAAAATCTGAAAAGGCAAAATGGAAGAGGACAGAGTTGACAAGATAAGAATTGATATTTCATAAATTATCATTTCTAGAAGACTGTATACAGTGGCAACGCGTTAACACGTAACATGATAACTTGAAATTCCTGATAACAAGTAGTACTCTGTCAATTCCCAAGAATATCATAAATTTGTTGGATAACACATAGTTCGGATAACACATAGCAACATGTTAATTCATATGAACTCTGTCTTAACAAGTTCCCACTGTATATAACAGCATATAACACTTGGTACAAACAGAGTATCCTTTCCCATTTCAATTCTGCAAAAACTTTCTTCTGCCCTAATTGCAACAATAAAAAGGAGACAAATGGTGCCTTAAATTCACACAATATACCATAAGGGATAATGGGTTAACATAAATGCCTGGTGTACCCATGCACATGATCTATAAAAATTTAGACCTGCATATTTCAAAGTTCAAGTAACAATTAAGGCCAGATTTCTTGCAAGAGAAAGTATGGCTTGGGGCCAAATGTTTCTCTCATATTTTTTTTTAGCAACAAGATGCCAATCACTATTGCTAAGAGCACCATGGTTTGGCAAATGCACACTCTGATGTCGTCATGTGAGTGCAAGAAAGTCGTATCTGCAATAGCTGCCATTTGCAATGAATTTGGATTGCACACTGTATAATCTCCATTCTTGGGTTATTGGTTCTTGACAATGTCACCTGAGGAACCATTTCAAGAACCACTGACATGAGACAGTGAAATTCCGAGGGATTTTTCACAATCTTATGGCAAGTTTTAAAATAATTATAACTTAGGACAGCCAATGTAGATATGACTTTTTTGTACTCACATGACGATATGAGATACGTATATTAGCTTATTTGTTTAGGGCTTATCATCAGAGAGAAAATTAAGAACCCCTCAGTTAATTCATTTAACCAAGACAAATATACTTATCAATAATTTTACACTAAATATTGTATTTGACACAGCAGGATAATGACAAGTTCAGATGGGTAAAAAAGGGTAAAATTCAACAAAGGATGTAGGGAAAAAGCATATCAGGCATGGGAAATCAGCACTAAAATAAATAAATGTCATGGTTATATTGTACAGCAAGGACTGGACATGATGGAGCAAACTTGTGGGCCAAACAAAGTCCATTAAACAGTGCAGCTAGGGTGTCACTGCTTGGAAATGCGACCAATTCCTACAATTCTGTTTATATTGCAGAAGAGATGTTTATTTGGCCGTACAATCAACAGCTGACCGCATTTGCTTTATAATCTTTATAATATATACTTATTCAATGAGAAGTTCTTAGTACTAATTGTAAACGACAAAGCCTGTGCATTCAGATGGATACATTTGTTAAAGAACTATTAGGCCCCGTATCCATTGGCTGTTCTCATATGCCGTGTGCCCTTGTCAAAAACCCTGTTTTACGGGCCAAACCAACCTTAAATTTGTGTTTTTGAAGATTTTTTTCTCAGTTTTACTAAAATCAGACGGTTTTTTGGCCAAAATTTTGGTTCATATTTTTTGGAAATTTTCTTTCTAAAAAATTTCAGTTTATCTCTTTAACTTTTTTTCAGATTTTTGGATTATTTTAGGCCAAAACAATTTTTAAAGAACAAATTGCTCAATCGATCAACCCTACTTGAAAGCGCCCGCCCGTAAAAGGGTGGGTTTTTTTCCGTCGCCTTAAAAGACAATTTTTTTCTTTAGCTGTTTGTAAAGCACATGATTTGCAACAATTTTTTATTATTCCTTGACCAACACATAAGCATAATAATGTGACGAGTGCATAAAATCCCTATGAGCAGTATTCCTGTTGCATGGCATCATATATATATATAGCAGCAACAATTCTCAAATCTTATGCAAAACCACTTCAATTGCAATGTCATTTGATCCCTCATTACTTCATCAAAAATCATTATATAGCTCAACTGAGCAACACTGGGTCTTAAAACCCGTAACACTATTAGTTGTGGATTTAATTCACGCGCGTACTCCTGAGTCTTAAGCATAGACGCAAAATAACCTTGAAAATGTACAGTCGCCTCAGACACCTCTACGTATTTCCTACAGACACGCATTCCTGAATTAAATCCAACAACAATAGAATTGAAAATCCAAAAATGCTCAACCCACTTGGCCACAGCCATCAAAGAGCTGTTGATATAATTTGCACACCTGGTTTTTTTTTTTAAATCAGGGCACCTCCTGCATGTATATAATGTTTATTATATACCTCGTATATAGATTCCAGTCTTCTGATTGGTTAAAAGTGAGGGCTTGGATTTGACTAGGCCTGGGGCATATTTTTCCCTAGGCCCGCTCAGCATATTTTGCGCCGCCGGTGTAACAAGAGCAATACGTGCGCGACTACTGACCATCGGGCGTTTGCAAAAATGGTTCTTTAACCAACCAGATGACAAAATCTATATAATCGGTATATAAAACAAATATTGACTGCTTTTTCTTCAGGGCATGGTTAAAATGATTTCCCCTCTGTGATCTCAAAACCATGAATATGCCCTCAGCTTCGCTTCAGGCATATTCATGGTTTTGAGAACACCTCGGGAAAATAATTCAAACCATGCCCCTCAAAGCAGTCAATATTTGTATACTACTGCCCTCATGAGCAGTCAATATTTGTATAATAGATCAAGTCGAATAATTGTAGGCCTTCCAAATCATATTTTGACTCATGTCATGATTTGTACCTCGCCTGTCCACTGAAATATCCTCATCAGCATCATAGTATAGATGAATGACACTAATACTTATAAACACAGGTATGGAGCCGGTAACGAGGGAACAACAATTGATCACTGCACGTTTCAATAGCTTTAAATGATTTAGCATGAATTTTGAAAGTATGTGTCCTTCATAAATGCATAGTGCCAGGCAAGGAACAATAGATATTACCGCGCACACTGCCGGGCATGGCGTCACATGTCACCACACCTACACAAATATATACGACTTGGGGACCTCTGCTTTAAACTAACAACCTCAAGTGACTAAACTACAAGAATTCTAAACTCGAAAGGATTATGTTCATAATTTAGAGATCCATAACAGTTAGTATATATTTGTTTTATTTATAACTGCATTGATACATTTCATAATGTTATTTGTATCTTCTCCTCATTTTTAAATGATATTCGTATCACTGAGATAAGATAACCATGTTTAAAATGCAAAATGTATCCAGTAATTCTTTCATGCGTGTAGAGGATTTTGATGATGCTGGACCTAAACAGTACTTTAGGAGCCCAATTTTTTTTTTAAATTACTATTTATGGCTTTTGTAAAGACAGTTTTTGAAATCATGTGATTGGTTTGAATCATGCATCAACTCAAATAATGCTCAGCCAACTCTTGGGTTTCAATTCAAAATTTGCTTTTAGCATGTGACCATTTTATATGGATTTAGTTGTTGGTTGCTTAGTAACAAAGCATAAATATTTCTGAAAATCAATGTTGACAGTACCCTTAAAGCACATAAACAAATATGAATATATGGGGCAATAAATTAGTTCATTTTTTTTTGAAACATTGCAATGTCTGAATCTTGCTTAAGGGGCATTGGACAAGTTTAGCATCATCCCAAAATTTTCCCCCAAACATTTTGAGGTTTTTGCATCATTTGAAGTATTAGTGGTAATAATGACAGCACGCAAAGTTTCATTGTCAAATTCAAACCCTGTATATCAAAATATTCGGATAACGATAAATAATGCCCTCTATAGCTGAATTTCTAGATTTGGCTTTTTCAGGAGATCTGATGAAAATTTCAAATTTCTTTTGATTTTTCGACAATCTATGATGTGAAAGGAATGTTTTAAAACAAAAATTTAGCTCCTTCTCATTGTACAGTGTCAAGAAATACGTTTAAAGAATAGCCTCATACCCAAAATTTACAAATAAAATAACATTCAAAATTTTGACTTTTTTGAAGGTTTTGATCAAAAATTTCCTGATATCTGGTAATTGACTGTTATTTTCTAACATGGGATGTGTAAATCAACTACAAACAAAATTTCAAAATTTTGTCCAATGACCTTTTAATATTCAAATAAAACTTGCATTAAAGGTTTGTCTATATGGTAGTTGAAATTAGCCAAAAATAATATCAAAATCATGAAAGATATATACACAAACCATATTAATATGCAGTGATTTGCTCTTAATCAATCCTAATCAATCATGGCTAATCTCTTACACAATACAAAAACATCAGTTCACAATGTTGTAGAATACAAGTGATATGCTACAGATCTTATAACAGAGTCTGATTTCTTGGTCTGTACTTTTTTGGTTGATTTAAGTTTAGTCTGCAAAGGACCTCCTGATGGCTAAAAATAGGCTTATTTCATTTGTTATACAAACCCTTGTTTGAGCTATAATTTAACTGTTTTGCATTCAATTTTACATTTCGCAGCACCCTTTTAGTAAATAAGCATAACTTTTTTGTCACTTCAGTTCTATAATTTATCCAGAAACAATCCAGTCAGTAATAATTTGTAAAAAAATTGTCATACTACAATCGTACACAAATTATGCACCTTTTATTAAGGGTTAGGATGAAATACATGCTGTGAAATATATACATTTCTAGATGTGGATTTGAATGTAGAATATGATGGTTAGGTCAGTTTTGGACCAAAATGTATATGATTTTGAACCTAAGGAGTTATGTACAGCGTCCACTAGTGGAGTATCTGCGACTCCTCCTCTATTAACCCTCTAATGGAGTATTTGCGCACGTTTTGCTCGGATACTCTACTATTGGGGTAACGGCGCACGGTGCGCTATAATCTTCTTCCTCTATTTATGACGGTTGATCGCACGGACGCGGTAAATCCACTAGTGGACATTCGACGCACGATATCATCTTGCTATATATAGGACGGAGGATTTTTCCAGCGCACTGGTCGCTGGTAAATTCACTAGTGGAGTGCTGGTAAATTCACTAGTGGAGTTTCGGCGCACGGTGCTCTAGAATCATCTTGCTATATATAGGATGGTGGATTTTTTCAGCGCACGGACGTCAACTAGTGGACTTTCGGCGCACAGTGCGCTAGAATCATCTTGCTATATAGGACAATGGATTTTTTCAACGCACAGAAGTGGTAAATCCACTAGTGGACTTTCGACGTACCGTGGTCGTATCAATGAATTTATTTAAAACGTTTGTCCATGTGTTAGCAACAAAAAAATTAGCCCAAAATAATACCAAAATTATGAAGAATTCATGTAAAAATATATTATACACAGTGATTCAGCCGTATTCAATCCTAATCAATCATTTCTAGTCTCTTACACAATATAAAATCATCAGTTAACAATGTTGAAGAACACAGGGGATATGCTATGGATCTGGTAACAGAGTCTGATTGCTTGTTGCATACTTCAAGGTTTATAGAGTATGATTGAAAAAATTCAAACCCATCAAGGAGCTAAGTCCAACATTATTTCAACCTCTGAGATTTTAGTAACAAAATGCTCTCAATATATTTTTTTCATAAGCCATGTTAAATTTCGCAGCTGAAACGTGTTCCATTTTGGAGATATAAATGAGAATGTTTTATATTATACACAGGAAAGTATGGAAAATTATACAAAATCGCTCATAACAATTAAAATAGTTGGATCAATTCAAATGAAATTGAACAACAATTGAATCTATAATATGAAACAAAAATCTACATTTGAAAAATCAACCATGCACTTTTAATTAGTGTATTGTCAGTATATATTTCTTGTATATAGTAATAGTATATACTTCATTGATAAATATATCTATTGAGGGGTGCTCTGGCAAAATGAGAGGAAAGTCACAAATTTCAAAATTGAAATGGTTTAATTTAATTCTCTATGATAATCTCAGCTTTTGAGGGATATATGATATGTCACATTTTCTTTATCCTTTCTTCATTTAGAGATGGAAATCCAAGGCTGTCCACTGAATATATTGCAATAAAAATTAGCTGCATATTGATTTCAAAGATACTGATTACTACAGTGTATGATAGCAACATGCAATCAATTAATGGTGCATTCAGAGTCCAGCGATTTTATCACTGATACATCGCTCGATACGCAATCTTTACACGCGCTACGAGAAGTGTTACTGTGTTGAAATCACTGGAGTCTGAACGCACCATAACCAAGAATAATTGCACTTTGAGTTTTATGTCAAAAAACAAAATTTGACTTTATCTACTTACTAGATGCAATTTATTCAAAATGTAGATTCACAACTTTCCTCTCATTTTGCAAGAGCAGCCCACTATTGTCCTCTACCACAGAGTAATTTACAGAATGTTATTGTACATTTCAATGAGAATTCAGTTTTTCTCAATATGATCTACTGGGACTTCTAAAAACTCTTGAAGCAACCCAATTTAAAGAGTATTTTGAAAATAGTGATAATATTCTGCAACCATTATTGACTAATGAAGTATATACCATTAATACCATTAAATTAGCAGGAAAACCTCCAATCTCAAATGAAAAAACCGAGGCAGATTGCACCAACATATATATGGATTAGTGAAAAGCACTTTTTTGAATTAATTAGCAGAGATATTGATGTATCAAGGTAGTATGTATTATGAATTTTATCGAGCTAGTAAATGAAAATCTTTGTTCACCTGAGTTCTTTGATTGAAACGGAACTCTGTTGGCTATGGGAGACAGATCTTCAGGATAGATAAAACATACAAAATAGATTGAAATTTTGAAAAATTCATTCAGGTATAGTTAGTGGATTTAATTCGTGAACACGTACTCGGAGACATGCGTGTAGACACGCTCCGTCACGACATTGAAAATCTACGCTTCCGTCAAAGATATCTGTGTGAACACTCTCTTTACGCGTTCATGTATTAAATCCACAAACAATATATATATATAATAGTTAGTGGATTTAATTTGTGAACACGTACTCAGGAGACATGCGTGTAGACACGCTCTGTCACAACCTTGAAAATCTACGCTTGCGTCAGAGATATCTGTGTGAACACTCTCTTTACGCGTTCATGTATTAAATCCACAAACAGTATAATTGGTAGACAACTCTGGTTAGACAGTATCGTCATGTGAGTGCAAGAAAGTCGTATCAGCAATGGCTGCCCTAAGTTATATTTATTTTACAACTTGTCACAAGAATGTGAAAAATCCCTCAAAAAATTTCCCTGTCTTATATCAGTGGTTATTGAAATGGTTCTTCAGGTGACAGTGTCACCTGAAGAACCATTTCAAGAACCACTGACCCAAGACTGGAGATTATAAAGTGTGCAATCCAAATTTATAACAAATGGCAGCTATTGCAGATACGACTTTCCACTCACATGACAGTTCACACGTGTTCTTGGATAGCTCATCTCCCTCTACCTCCAGCTATAAACTTATTGAACAACCCTTGTATAAAATACTTGTATTCTGCCCATTAAACTGAATTCATACTTGACGCAAACGCACAACGCACCAAGCATGTGCAGTAGAAGATTTGAGGAGTTTCGATCAATCGATGTCAAAACGCAACACGGACTGCGGCACCGCAAACAGAGTTGAGGAAAGCTGAACTTTCCATTGCATTTTCATGTCATCGGCTACCACAGTCTGTTTTCATTTTGAGTGTGAATTCATTTGCGGTGCCGTTTGCGGTGAACACTATTGGAAACGCAACGCATTGCATTTTTTAAAATACTTAAAAGTATGAATTCAACTTTAGTATCAGAGGTTTTTTGTTTGCACTAAAACAAATGCAAGTATTTCTATCTTTACCAGGTTCTCAATCATATTTACTGGCGGGTCATGTTGAAGGGCCAAATGGAGACTTCATACAGAGATTTTCCTAAACGTCCGTATTCAAGAGGTAATTAAAGGGTCAGACTTTCAAGGCTGGCAATAGGAGCATTTTGACAGTGCAATACCCAAACCATGACAATTATAGGAATACATTGGTGGGAAAAGACATGGGAACACCAAGAGTGTATGAAGATACAGGAAAGAAAGCCGGGGAGAAAGACCAGGGATAGATAGGAGAAAGAGAAGATATCGTGAGTATCCCATCATACATTGCTTCCTATGGGAAATTTTGTACAGGAAGTCATGTGAGTAGTTAGTGACGAAACATACCCAAAATGCAAGATTACAATAATTAAATTTGATTTAAAGTCACTTCATCACTAACTACTCACATGATTTCCTATACAAATAAGCCCATAGGAAGCAATGCATGATGGGATATACACAATATCTTCTCTTGATAGGAGACACCAAACATCGATAATCTTGCCTGAAATAGATGAAATTACAATACCTCTGGGTAGATGGATACTTGCACCGAATTCTGTAAGGCAATGGCACATTTTGAGCATAGCTTTAAAATAGGTGTCATATAAATGAAATCTGATTGATGAACATGTGTACTCTCATTCATCTGGGTTGGTAAATATTATGAATTGAATCTAGACAATCAGAAATATAATACTCACGAGCAACCGACGTTGCGGGTGATACCATCACCCTTTGACTAGGTTATGATGTTGTAGACCTTGTTGCTAGTGGTCATGAACTTGACATTGAAAATGTCAAGATCTTAGATAGAGACAGTCGGTGGTTTGAAAGAGGCGTAAAGGTGGCCATCTGGGTGAGGGCGGAAGAACCGGCCCTTAATCGCTAAGGAGGGGGGTCAGGCACAATTTATCTCACGCATGGGACAGATCAATCAGAACTCTACCTCGCAAGATGACGTCTTCTCAACATCCTATGACGTCATCTAGCTGAAACAACTAGCTACAAGGTCTACAACATCATAACCTTTTTTTTTTTTAGTCAAAGGGTGATGGTATCATCCGCAACGTCGGTTGCTCATGCGTATTATATCTCTGGTTGTCTAGATTCAATTCATAATATTAAATCTGATTGATATTTACATTTTTCCACAAACCTGAAATTAACTAAAAAGCAAAGTTTATATTAATAAAATTGTTACGTCATCATATGCATTAACTCATTCCTGTCAAAATCAATCAATATCAAGTTATTCATGTGTTCAACACATTGCCATCTGCTTAAGCTAATCATTACAGGAAAAAATGTTTCGATAAATAAACTGTATCATAAATTAGCAGAACTTTGCTCTCGAAAAGAATAGAACAGCAGTAAAAAATACAAGTTTTATTGACTCATTTAAAAAAATCTGAAAGCAGGGAAACTATTCTAATTTGGGGTTGAAAGTACTCAGAAATATTGCCTGTGTTTTGTTAATATAGTAGGGAATAAGTTCACCAGAGTGACAAAAATGTATTTTTAGTCTTTAAGCAATTCAATGTAATGGCTCATGGTTTGAAATTGTTCACTGATTCTACTGTAACTCTAAACAAGTATAAAGAAGAACAATATGAAACAACAAGATGACACAATGTAAATAAACTCCACATCATTAGTTCCTACCCACGATTTCTTTGTGCTTGCAGATGAATTAAATCAACGTCTTTCTGATGATTTTTGGCACACAAACCAATTCTCATCGATTTGTAGTCAGAATGTATTATATCAAGCAAAGAATCATTGATTTAAAAAAATTACCTCTGAATACAATTCTAGTAAATTGATCAATTACGCGCAGAGAGCCACCATTAGTACCGAGTGAGTACAGGGCCAGTAGTTACTGATATACGGTATCCAACAGGTCAATAATTCTATGCCGTTGCATTTAAAATGAATAGCCTGTGCTGAGGAGCAAATCCTAGTGTTATTGATTCCAGCTACTAGCAGTGTGTATTTATAGTGTATGTGTTATACCCTCAGTGTATCCTTCAAGAATTTGATTCAGAGGCCATTTTTAAAAATCAACTCTTCTTTGCAAATCGGTGTCGCTTGTTGACAAAATTAGCCAGGTTTTTTTTTTAATCAACTGTTCTTTGCAAATCGGTGTCGCTTGTTAGCGAATTTGATTCATTCCAATTTCAAATTGATGTGACTTAGTTAATGTGCCAAAAATTATCAGAAAAAACATTAATTTAATTCATCTGCAAGCACGTAGAAATTATGGGTAAGAACTTATGACGTGGAGTCTACTTAAAACAGTGATGTAAAATTGTGCTAGGCTATGGCCAATACCCCCACCTTCCTCTTCTATTGCTGCCCATCTTATACAACCAGCCAGATTTGCGTATTCCTTTTGGCAAAAGAGTGAGCCCTCTAGAGGCCAATTTGAGCCCACGACTAGCTATGGCCAATATCCCCACCTACCTCTTCTATTGCTGCCCGTCTTATACAACCAGCCAGATTTGCGAATTCCTTCTTGTTTACTGTCCTTTGAAGACCGCACAAATGATCTGCCATGACTGTCGTTTCTTCTCTGGGCAGGGAGAGGAGAACTGCCACCATTGCCGCCACCTCCAATCTCAGGATGATTGATAACAGCACCTGTTGTGACATAAAATATCAGAGAAATATCAGATTGATAGTTGGATCTTCCTTTACACTGGATAAAACATTTTCATTCTTTAACTCTTAATAAAATTTTCACAATCCGTCCTACAGCCCTCTCACTTATGATAGCTGTAGATCACAAGGATGATTCTTTTTGGACAAATTGATGATGGCGCTAGATATCTCTTTGTATCAAGTGCTTGCAGGCAATTTTCTACTAATTTCGGATAGTAGTTTTTTTAGAGCTATTTGCATAAATTGCGTCGACGTCAATAATTTATTCCGCCCAATCGTGGACACTTTTGCGAGCAGCTGTGTGTGGCTTTCCAGAGTGAAAGAGTTAAGTACTGCTCTAACAAAAGGTCCAGAAAACAGATTTAAAAATTTACATAATGACAATTTAATGTAAATAGATCATATTTCATAAAAAGATAAATGTTGTGGATTCAAGTTGGGTGATGCTGTTTGAACCTTCTCTGCCAATATATTTCTTTTCCTCCATTTCAAGAACACATGATTCTAACAGTATTAAGTAATATTTACTATTTGTTGCATCTTCCCATATCCTGGAATAATTCAAATGACAGTTTTAAGTGCAGGACGAAAAATTTACCCCAAAAAACATACAGACTATAAGAAAATGCACACACAGCACCATGACCAGGATCAAATCATCATGTGATTGAAAGAAAGTTGTATCTGCAATGGCTGCCTTAAGTAATATTTGTAATGACTCAACCCGAAAAGGGGGACTTTGCGACAGAACACTTTTCGAGAAACTGATGAAAATAGGCAGCGGAAAATAATAAGAATTTCCAGCAGATTTTCTGTTGTAAAATTTGATTGCCTTGATCAATTTCAACAAGTAAGGTGTCATTTTAAAGCTTAGAAAATGCTGTAACAGATGAAATGATGAAATCAAAAATTAATATCATCTGCAAACTCCCCCCTTTCGGGGTGAGCCATCACATTTATCTAACGCTTATCACTAGAATTTGAAAAATGTCTCTGACATATATCAGTGGCTCTTGAAATGTCACCTGAAGATCTATTTCAGAAGCCACTGATAAAAGAATGGAGATTAGGCAAAAAAAAAAAAAGTTTGTTTCCTGTCGGTGGTCAAAAAACCTAAATGCGAAATGCATTT
>JXSR01S061335.1:112932-124506 GCA_000969725.1 Ophiothrix spiculata | reverse complement strand
ATTGTCTTCAGATTCTTGACAAATTGGTCAAAGAATCAGCTTGAAATAGGGCTTACAATTCACTGTTGTTTGATCGCCATTAAACGATGTTCATTTATAGCTAAATGTGCATTTTTGGTGGCGCTATTTACATTAATCAAATTTCTGGGTTTTTAGGCTCCCTGTGGGTGGTCAAAAAACCTAAATGCGAAATGAGTTTTTTAATTTTATTTATTTATATTTTTTTAATAATAATAATAATAAGGGAAACTTAAAGAGCGCAGTTAACAAAAGCCTCAGTGAGCTGAACAATAAAAATCAATTAAAACTACACAATATACTTTACATAAATTACACTATCAAACTTGTGTTAAGAGGTGCTAAGGCAAATTTTCATTGAAAATCTGCATGGATGATGAAATTTTAGTAAGAAACCTGTGTGGTTTCGATTGTTTGTTGGAAAGAAAACACTTCTTTAGTAATAATTTTCCCCGTTCTTTTTATCAAATTGGCTATTTTTGTTTTTGTTTCCTTAAATATCAAAATAAAAAAATGAAATGAGCAAATAAAACGAAATGCGCGCGGCCCACAGGAAACAAACTTGGTGGGTTTTTTTTGCCTAATATTACAAGTAAAAATGTGTCTGAGAGCATCCATAAAACACATATGATATTAGTTTTGGTAAACTACATCCTCTAGTAATTCATCACTTTTTGACCATATCTCTTCAGCAAAGCATTATATGGGTATAACAATTTACAGGGGTTATAAAACAGGGATGCAAGTTGCTGAAGTAAAAATTTCCTGAAATATATAAAAAAAAATCTGCACAAAAACACTTTCCTATCCTTTTACACACGACAAAATTTCCTGAAAACTTGTATCCCCGATAAAAGAAATATGAGCTTTTTTGTGGTATCAAAATCTCCAATTTGATCTCAGAAAGGGGGGGGGGGTCAAAAAAGTGATTGGAATACACACCTGTAAGGACAAAATTGTATCTGTACAATTAGAGTACACTATCACTATAAAACTCAAAAAACAAAGCCTTTTGCAGAAAACTCAGGATAATTTCAGAGAAACTGAAATTTTTCCAGTTGTTCAATCCTTCGATATAATTCTCTTTCAATTTCAATATTCTAAATATTTACTATCATAACATAGAACCAGCCTGCAGAACTGTGTAGATTTCCCCTAAATTATTTACAACAAGAGAGATAAAGCAAATAAAAAAATTGAAATAAAATGTTGAAACAAAGAAAGATGAATAGTGCAAAGCATCAGAAGTTCAACAGACTCAATATGATGCACCATGAAGAAAAGGCTAAGGGCGTGTTCACACAGAAGAATTTGGTCATGACTATATTCTTGCTCGTGAGCCGCTCATGAGCAAATTCCCTGTGTGAACGCAAATATAGAAAGTGTCTCGCCTGTGACCAAAAGCGACGCGCCACCAGTTTGAACGCGCAAGTCGTGTTCCAGTGTCATCACAACTGCTAACTTGTCTTGCTCTGGCACCATTTATGACTAGTCATACTATTCTGTGTGAACGCAGCCTTATCATGACTAGTCATAACTTTTACGTGTGAACACAGCCTTAGATAAGAGGTCCGGAAACCAAAATCCGTCACAGCAACTAGTGACTTAAAGCAAACATCTATCTTAAAGCAAACATTGATTTAAAAAAAATACAATAATAATGTTATCTATGAGTCAAATGCATGACCTAGATTTGCACTTGTTTTGACAACTGAAATTGTACTTAATGAGGAGTGGATGAAAAATTGCTTTGATCTGTAATTAGACAAGGAATGAATCATCAACTGCATCTGTATAATTGTCTTCAGATTCTTGACAAATTGGTCAAAGAATCAGCTTGAAATAGGGCTTAGGATTCACTGCTGTTTGATCACCATTAAATAATGTTCATTTATAGCTAAATGTGCATTTTTGGTGGCGCTATTTACATTAATCAAATTTCTGGGTTTTTAGGCTCTATGCAACTAAGTTTTGACATTTGACACAAGAATAAGGTAAAGATGACCAAAAATAGATTTTATTCATGTTTACTTCACATACTAAATATTTAATTTATGCAATGCATATAATTAATTTCCCAAACTGAACAGTGCCACCAATAATGAAATCTCAAAATTTTGGCTGAAAATGATGTTTTTGGATCTAAAATAAGCCTTTTTTGAGAGAAAATTTGAAAATTAAGTTATGGAAAAAAAATGACAGTTCAACAGTCAAAACGTGAAAATTAAGTTATGGAAAAAAACTGACAGTTCAACACATAATTTCAGAACTTATTTAAACGCTTTTAAGGACTTGCATTTCTTTTAACAGTGCATTTTGTCAAAAAAAATAATAAAATGAACGCATCAAACAGTGGTGAGGATTTTTTTGAGGGGGGGGGGGGGGCAATTTTTTCTGGAGATTCCCTCCGCCTCCATGGTACTGCAACTGAATGACATCCCATAATCAACTCACCCCTCATGCCACATTCTGCACAGAATTTATTACTAGCATTCTCCCACACTTTGGCAATTACCTGCAAATAATCAAGCATTGAAGAAATGTCATAAGATTCAAAACAACAATGTCATTGCATGCTGTCAACGTAGTTTACAAAGTAACTCTAAGGCTAATCAAACTCTATTCCCGGTTTCCCATCACCCGTCTGCATTATGAAATTACCCCCTCGTTTTGTGAACTAGATTCAAGAAAAAAAAAATCATTATTTACTAAAAATTGTCTTTTTCTCATTTTTGGTTCAATGAAAACATTGTTTGAGGTACATAAAAATCATTATCTTCTATAGCAATTTCCATGGGGACAACTTCTAATCAATACCCAGTGTCCACTTTAGCATTTTGTATTCTGAAATGACGCCACAGAAAATTGTTTTTTCGTGATATATGGAAAATGGGAAGTAATGAATAATGAGTAATGAAAATGTTACCTCATTATGATCAGCAAAATTTTTCACAGAAAACCGGGAATCGAGTTTCATTAGCCTAATGTGATAGTACAAGTAAGCACACATTGTGCCAAAGCAATATGAATGTCAGCATTAAAAGAAGAACATATCAAAAGTGACACACCACATCGAAAGATGCATCTTCACCAAAATAAATACTTTTGTATAAGGCCAAAAAAAGAAACAAGTTTGTTTCTGGTAACCCGCGCGCGTTTCTGTAAAGTTAGGTATTTATTTATTTTTTCTTCATATTTTGCATCAAAAAAACCCACTTTACTTTTGATAAAATAAAAATATTTCTGCAAAAAAGCATACTGGAGACTTGCATACTTTTTTAACGTTATCATAAGCTCTGTCTACATTTGATCTTGCTCGAGATACTCAAGCCCATCTTAACCCATTACCTCATCAGTTGAATGGTATAACCATGATAACATTCATTTCTCAACTCTGAACAATTGTAAAACTAAAACTGAATGTTAGTAAGTAAAAATGCAACAAAACAAGTCGCATATTGTATTATTGAACATACAAAGCTTTTATGGCTAATTATGATATTAATAAATAATATAAGAAACCAAGAGCATTGTTTTAATGTGTTTTTCTTTCTGCATTTTTTTATAAGAAAAAAAAAAGAAAGAAAAATAGCATATCGCATTGCATTTTTCGAAAAGTAAAAAATAAAAAACCACGTATTGCATTGTACTTTTCAAGCATGTTACAAGAAACAAACTTGTTTTTTTTATTTGGCCTTAATTGAGAGAGTATTGAATAGGCTTTAACATGAGACATACTTTATGAAAATTGATTATCCATTTTAGGAGTTACGGAATGAAATTTTCTATTTTACTTTTTAATTGTTTATTTGTTTGTATATCTAAACATGCTTTGATGTGGTGCATCACAAATGTGTAGTAACATGTGCAAGATATAAGGGATGACTTTTCCAACCATGTACTGAATGTCTCAGGCATTCTCAGATTTGATGTCCCATCCCTTGAATTTAAGTGTTACTACGAATAGATCAATAATCCAAACTTATTTTTGTTTACAAACTAGCTCCTGAGAAATGTCTATATAAAAAATGCCCGTTTTCACCAAGTCCATGCTGGGGTTCAAACCCGGGACCAAACCCGGACCTCAATCCATTACCAGACATTACATGATCGGACTTAAGTATTATTTTGGAGGACCTGGTCATGCCAAGAAGTTTTCATTACACATAACCCATTTTCATCTTAAAACTATATCGGCGGTTTGAAAGAGGTTTCAAAGAGGCCATCTGGGTGAGGGCGGAAGAATCGGCCCTTACTCACACAGCAGGGGTCAGACACAATTTATCTCATGCATGGAACAGTACAATCAAAACTTTATCTCGCAAGATGACGTCTCAACATTCTGTGACGTCATTTATACCCTGGTCACATAACCTTGCGGCGAGGTTACGATGTGTTTATGGCGTCATACCAGCAGACACCGAAAGGACACCGGCTGGTCGGACCGGAGTCCGACCGGCGTCCGTGAGCCGTAGAGACGCCGTAAGCATACCGCAAGAATTTAATTCTGAGTTAAAACCTTGCGGCTTGTATACGATGTCTTCAGTTATGGTCTCATAACCAATGGCGTCTGACCGGTGTCCGACCGGGAATGGCAAGTATTCACCGGTGTCATACCGGCGTTGCGGCTTCTTGCGGCTTATGTGACCAGGGTGTTAGTTAAAGCAACTAGTTACAGGATCATCAACATCATAACCTATATAGTCAAAGGGTGATGGTACACATGCAACATCGGTTGCTTGTGAGTAATATTTTCGGGATGTCTAGATTCAATTCACAATATTTATTTACCAACACATATGAATGAGAGTATTGTTTATATCCACATAACATTCTGTAACAAATGCTTTGCTGAAATAGAAAAGTGTGTTCTCTTACTGTATGGTCTGAAAGCCCTTCAGCTATGGAGACTTTCATTGCTTCTATCCACTCATTAACATCTTTGGGTGAATCTGCTGTTAATCTGAAAAGACAACACAAAATGGCAACAATATTTATGGAATTGTAGGACAGAATATATCCCTAAATGCGACCAATCATCATAAACCTCCAGTATGGGGCGCACCATTAGATTTTCAGGGGGGAGCAGGAAGTTGGGTTCTGGGTTGATTTTTTTTTTTTGCGTCTCGTTCGGGGAATAATTTTTTTCCTAGATATTACTGGGTTTTTTCCCCTATTCCATGTTCAGGGGTGATTTTTTTCTTCTTCTTCTGCCTATGGAGGGGGAATTTTTTTTTTCCTAAAAACTTCCTCCCCCCCCCCTGGAATCTAATGGTGCACCTCTAAAGTTGTCATTTTTCATTTTGAGCTTCAGTACAAAACATACACATAAGTCGTATTCGGACAAAATTGTGATTTTGTGTTTCTATGTGTTTCGAAACCTCCTAGGAAAATATCAAATTTCATGTCATTTCTAAAATATCTGAAACTAACATTACATTTTCTTAGTCATATTTGAAATGTGCAGAATATGAAAACTTAAAAGTATGTTTTCTCAGTTTTGAGTTTTCTGACATGTCATGCTTTGAAGAATCAAAACTCTATTTCTGGTCACTGTATGAATTCGAAACAAGTGCCATTTTGAAGCTGAGGATGCGTTGTTTTTGAATCTGCCAATTTGACTCGAGGCTGACTTTACTGGGGGTTTGTGGTGGATGGTCACAGAATTCGTCATGTGAGTGCAAGAAAGTTGTATCTGCAATGGCTGCCCTAAGTCATTTCTTTTGGTTTTTCTTTTTAACCATCATCATCATCATGATGGTAACAAATTTACACCGTACAAAAAATTAGAATGAAATTATTCATTTAGAATCATATTTTACCCCATAAGTACAAACCATGAGAAAAATTATGAAAGGAAATGTATACTAATAGGATGAAGTATATTTTGATCATATGTCAAGAGAAATAGATAACAAATGTGAAAATTGTGAAACAAATGATGGCTTTTTTTTTTATAACAAACTTCAAAATCACACTGAATCTGGAGGTATAATGCATTTTAAATACAGCCAAAATACCAGGTGGGTGATTTTATGTAAAAAAATTTATTTCTTCACTTTGAACATGCTAAAAATGTAGATTTTTCTGTGAAATTGTCTGTAAATATTTCAAACTATTTAATCTTTTTGCCAATTTTTTGGAGTATATCATTTTGAATTTCTTGCCAGGAAAAAGAAATGTTTGCTTGTCTTCCACACTCTTTTCAGAGTTAGGGTCAGTCCCCCAGTGTCAGTCGATCTGGAAAACCTATTTTTTATTTCTTTTCTAAAATTTTGGAATGGACTGTAAATTTTGCTATAACTTTATATCAAATATTTAAAACCATGCCCGAAATTTTTGTTTGACTTTGGGTGGGCTGATTTAATACTTCCTTTGTTTCATATCTGATTCAAATCAAAAATTATCCCAAAATCTTCAACCTAAAACTATACCACAACCTTAAAATTTGGGATGGACCTCAAACCTGATCTCCCAAATAATATCTTTGCCATTAAGGCCGACATCAATGACTATAGCACGAGGCAAGCCCTTGATTTCCATATTGAGCCTACTAGATCAATGCTTGCAACCAACACTATTAATACCCAAGGACCCGTGGTATGGAATACATTAAATAAGACAATCAAAACTGCTCGTTCCCTCGCCTCTTTTAAAAGCATACTCAAAAACACATTATCGGTTAATATAGCCTCGAATCCACAAATAATGAGTACGCTCCAGTCATGTGATACCCTTTTTTGTCCCGAGTGTTTTTCCTGCACCCTCATTTTCTGATATCTTAATATCTTTATATAGGGTCAATTCGGGTATCTTCACTCACTTTCAAACGACGTGCTGTTGAATGAAGTTTTCTTCATTATGATTGGACGCATAACATATAATTGATGGCTCAGGGACGCCATGTATATCGAGGAAGCTTGTAATAGGTTCAAATCAAACATTAACTATTTAACTTGCTGGAAAAAGACAAATCTTTCCTACAACTTTTTTTGGGTATCTTCACTACCCATAGGGTATGTTCACTATGTCGCCACTAGTCATATTAGTCGTGCATATTGCAGCAGGGTAAATTCACTCATGTGTCGGGTAAGTTCGTACATAGACAAATTTTATTTCAAGTTTATGGCATGATCTTTGTTGACGATAGCGATCTTACCCACCTTAAACTGTGCCTGCCC
Source organism: Ophiothrix spiculata (assembly GCA_000969725.1). NCBI lineage: Eukaryota > Metazoa > Echinodermata > Ophiuroidea > Amphilepidida > Ophiotrichidae > Ophiothrix > Ophiothrix spiculata. The sequence goes on along the minus strand of JXSR01S061335.1, from coordinate 117,307 downwards.
TCAATTTTGATCGTTATATGCACAATTCATTGTCCAGAAGTATTCATGAATTTCAGGATTCCAAGTGATTGACGTTACCCGACTGCTTGAAATTACCCGAATTGACCCTACTACATACAGCATAAATTTATAAGATACACGTCTGTGTAAACCACCACTCTCAATCATGTAATACATTTGATTTATGATTCTCTATTCATTATGAATTTCTTAAGGTTGCTTTTTGTTTTTGTTTTATTTTGTTTAGCTTTCTCTGTAATTCTGTCTTCCTCAATATATATATATATGCAACCTTTTGCAGCTTACTACTTACACATATACTTTGCTTGGTGTGAAGAGTTGTATCTTGTTTCTGCCGATGTCTTTGACGGAGGCTAACTTCATTGGAATGTCAGTTAGTGGAATTGCCGACTCAAAGTCCTGCAAAATAAGACGTTGGGTTGTATATAGTTAGCACATCAAGTTATGGTAGTTAGTTTGTTAGTTAAAATAGGAACTTTAATATTTCCCATGTGCTTCAATTTATCTTCAACTCCTGATGATATTTTGGCATTTATATGTTTTATTTCAATGATTTCATTGAAAAATAGGCTAACGAGTGAGAACAGCTAATAGCTGATGTGAACCACAAGGTAACAAATAAAAATAAACCAGGCTATAATGACATGAAGATCTCTTGTTAAAACTATGGACCTGAAGTGACTAAAATATAGTTATTTTACTGAGGATGGAGCCCAAAAAATAGCTAAATTTTAGTCACTGAAGGACAGTAGTTTTAATCCAGAGATCTGAAAAATGTTATGTGCTCTTAAAACAAAAGGTTTTGGGAATTAAACACTAGTTGAATTTATGACATAATATCATTAACTCGAAATGTATACATCCAAACAAAAATGTTATTATTAGGGCTGGTTTTTACTTTTTCCGTGGGCAATAATATATCCCCGGGGGTACTCAAATTTGGTTTGGATAGGGACGTGCCTCTGGGAAAATTGGAAACCCACCCATCCAAATACTAGTTTTCAAGAAAAAGGGCTCCATCCATAGACCAAACCTCCCACATTTTAGTCAAATTTAATCAATAACCACATTTTTTCTGCCCAAATTTGCACTATTTTGGCAAAATTATGTTAAGTTTTGAGAAAAAATGTGAACATTTACGCCATTTGGCCCAAATTTTAGAAAATTTTGAAAAATGAACCAATCAAAATACCACATTTTGCAAAGAAAAAGGACCGATTGAGCCTGATTTTCCTACCTGAATTTGCAGCGCGTCCCCATAACCCCTTTAGAACTAAGTACCCCCTAGGAATATATATGGTGCGACAAGTGTTTGCTCTATAAACATTTCCAATAGCTTCCAATGTATTTTCTAATAATAACACAAGTTTGATAATGGGAAATTGATAACTACTCCATTTATTTCGGGATTATTTATATGATCCCTATTGGTCATATAAAATATGTATTTCTCCTTCTCAAATATGTGTTGTACTGTAAATTGGAATAGATATTGAATAATTAGTAGATGCTTGCTGAAAACATGGCTCAATATATATGGTCACTCACAAAATAGTATAAATTCGGCCTTAATCATGACAGTTACATTCCTTATAAAAAATACAAAGATACAAGTCACAAGTGATATCTTCTCTATGTGAATACACTATAAGAAAAAGCATGATGCGTTATCTAGAAGGTATTACATGAAGTCTGTAAAAACATACTAGGTCATTCACCTATCCTCATCTAGCCTCACAATATGAAGTAAAAACAGTTCCTAGTGACTTAATAATATATTACACAATTTCAAACTATGATCCGTGTATATCCAGGATCAGGAATAATATGGAATTCCTGAGGCTCAAATACAGCAAGTATCCAGGGGGACTAATTAGTAAAAAAGTGGTTATAGTGATGTGTTGTAATTTGGTAAGAAAAATCAGGCCCCGATATTACAATCCATCCTTTTTTTTTTTTTGAAAATTTTTGTATTTTGTTCATTTCAAAATTTAGACATTTCTTCACAAAAACTTCAGAACTTTGTGCCACAATTTGTTAAATTTTAATATTACAATCCATCCTTTTTTTTTTTTGAAAAATTTTGTATTTTGTTCATTTCAAAATTTAGACATTTCTTCACAAAAACTTCAGAACTTTGTGCCACAATTTGTAAAATTTCAGGCAAAAATGTGATTTTCAAATATATTTGATTCAAAATTTTGGATATTTGGTACAAGTTAGATGAGTCCCCTTTTCATGAAAATCGGTATTTGGTGGGGTGGGGTGTCTTTTCAAATTCCCTAGAGGGACATCCCCTAGTTTACCCAAACCAAATTTGAGTACCCCTGCCCCCAGATAAGTATAGGGTCATTCATCTCAGCATTTCATTACACAGAAGGTGACATCCTAAGAAGTGGCAATCTGAGTTACACAAATATGAGGCATTCATTCATCAAATTTGCCAAGGGAAAAACATTTGTTTCTGGTAACAGATCCATTCTTGAAAAGCAGTGCAGATGCATTTTTTTTACTTAACCCCACGAATGAAATATATACATTAAAACAATAAAGCATGAGAAAAGTGAACAAATTTCATTCTTTTTGTCATTTTGTTCTCTATCTAAAATATCTTAAAATATGGACATTTCTACATACAAACTTCAGAAATTTGTGCCAAAATTTGTCAAATTTCAGGCAAAAATTTGATTTTTAAATATATTTGATTCAAAATTTTGGATATTTGGTACAAGTTAGATGAGTCCCCTTTTCATGAAAATTCGTATTTGGTGAGGTGTCTTTTTAAAATTTCCCAAAGGCAGATCCCTTACCCAAACCAAATTTGATTACCCCTGCCCCCAGATAAGTAAAAGGGTCATTCATCTCAGCATTTCATTTCACAGAAGGTGACAGCCTGAGAAGTGGCAATTTGAGCTACACAAATATGAGGCATTCATACATCAAATTTGCCAAGGGAAAAACATTTGTTTCTTGTATCAGATCCATTCTTTAAGAGCAGTGCAGATTCATTTTTTTACTTAATCCCACAAATAAAATATATACATTAAAACAATAAAGCATGAGAAAAGTGAACAAATTTTATTCTTTTTGTCATTTTGTTCTCTATCTACTTCTGATAATTAGTTTTAGATTAACAGCGTAAAGGTGGTGGTTTTTTTCATATCAACAAGTTCAGTCCTGTGCTATGGAGCTTAAACTGTTAACCCTAATAAACTGCTTGAAGTGACATTTCTGCAATTAAAGCAATACTATAAGATTTTGATCAAAAATGGTTTATAGTAAAAACAGCACAAAATGAAGGAGTGCGACTATCTAAAAGCATTTTCACATCTATTTTGTGAAAAAAATGTTGTGCCACCAAAAAATGGATAAAAAGCACATGCATGTGCATGCATGCTTTCCTATACTAATACATATGGAATTAAATTCGGGATCCCGAATTTAATTCAACAAATGGTCATAACAGAAAAAGTAAGCATCTTTGAGCCAAATCGTTTGGAGGGTATTTAATAAAAACAAATTCAATGAGCCCAAAAAATCAAAAGTCATGGGTGACAGGGGCGCTTCATTTTTAACACTTTACAGTATTGCTTTAATTGAGCATCAGAAGCAATAAGAAGCTGAGATTTTTCGGAACATTTTGATTTACATTTCATCAGACTCATATGGGATTCATCTCTGCTATGATATTGATGACAATAGGATGCCATCCCATTTATTTACCGAATCAGCACCAGAGGATTCAAATCTCCACCACAATTATTTACGAAATGCCCACTTAATGATTAAGACCTTGCAGAATCTATTAAATATATTGACCATTATTAAATATTGTGATTGGTGGTTTAATGTATTTAATATGAAAATGTGTGTATTTAAAAAAAACGAAAAATTGAACTAAAACCGGAAAACTAGCATCTCTGATTGAACCCCCTCCCCCAGCCATAAGGAACCTAAGCTTGACAGTACAGATGATCAAGGCTTATTATATTATTATGCTGCCTGATATTCCGGAATATATTAAAAGTATGATTACACAGATGGTGTGATAAACATCCATAAATATATTTGGAAATTAAGGCAAAAAGATTTATTGTTAATTTTCATACTGAGTTACCCCCTGCCCCAGATAAGTAAAAGGGTCATTCATCTCAGCATTTCATTACACAGAAGCTGACATCCTAAGAAGTGGCAATCTGAGCTACACAAATATGAGGCATTCATACATCAAATTTGCCAAGGGAAAACATTTGTTTCTTGTAACAGATCCATTCTTGAAAAGCAGTGCAGATGCATTTTTTTTACTTAACCCCACGAATGAAATATATACATTAAAACAATAAAGCATGAGAAA
>JXSR01S061335.1:3505-16470 GCA_000969725.1 Ophiothrix spiculata | reverse complement strand
TTCAAGATTATTTTTATTTCATAAATATGTAGACATCAATTTAATTCAAATTAAAAATTCCTTTGCAAACATCACGGCCTGGCCGGGACTCGAACCCATATCAATGTTTATTCTCTTGGACGAAATTACAACAGCGCTACCGACTGCGCCACTGAGGCAGTTGCTACCCAAGGGTTGAATAATTACCTTTATACGTACAAAATGCCGCGACAATCTTTGATCAACCTTAAAAGTTATAAATTTCGATAATGAAAGTGGAAAAGTTATATGATGGAGAGATGTAGACCTATTTACAATTTTTCAATCAATTGCTTTGGTGTTTTATACCAAATTTCGTGAATTTTACGTTTAGTTGGTCACTTCCGCTGTGTTTACATTGGTTAACAATTGATTTTGCCCACCGTTAAATATTCGGTAATACTGCCATCACTAAAATCGGGAACGTTTTTGTTCGATGAACCGTGGCGCCAGTTTGAAGCCACGGTTTTTTGATGGTTTCTTTAACCATTCGTTTTTCTCGCATCAAAATTACATAAAGTAATGGAGCTGTAAAATGTCTGGAATGAAGTGTCAGGGGCCTGATATTACTCCCAGTTCAAAACTCTTTCACTTACAGTGAGCATACGTGGACATTAAACACAATGAGTCGGTAAGGATGTGGTCGCTCCCAATTTCCAAGGCCCCTCAAAAATCAATAAATAAGGGCACACTATAAAATGACAATTTTAGTCCTTGATGTGTAATCAATCTTGGACTTACGTTGTATGAAAATGATAACCCTCCGTGCTGAGGATGCCCTCTGGTTTGTGATTGTCAATTTTCTCACATTTTTAGAAGAGGGGGTGGTTTTCGGGCACTTCACGTTACCCGACACGGTTTTGGTAATCGATGAATTAACAATATGAGTGCTAGCATGATCAAGTTGAGGGTTCTGTCCTTCGAAAATTCAAGGGTTAACCCATCTATACCAGGTCTTTAAGTATGAATTCAGCGTAATCCGACATTGATGCCTAATAATTAAATAGGTCTATTTAATGAAAACCCCAATGTGTTGCGTTTCAAATTATTTTCTCCGGCACCGCAAATTAATTCCCACTCAAAACGCACGACTGCGACAGCTCCGGGCGACAGCTGGCAATCTGAAAAGGCAACTGAAGGTTCGGCTTTTCTCAACTCGGTTTACGTTAATGCTGTTGCGTTTTGATATCGATATATTCGAACTGCTCAAAACACCCATCAATGCTCGGTGCGTTTACGTTTGCGTCGAGTCTGAATTCAGCTTAATAGTGTTTCTGACTCTCGTGGCCCAGATTTCAAGCCGATATCGGCTATCATGACGCAAATTTCCTAAATAAAAATTAAATAGTATTTCAGCCAAATTCACTTTACACTGTATTAATAATGCTATTTTTTAGCAGGTGTCACCAATTGCTGGTCTCTCGACTGTGGTTCTCATGCGTCTTGTATCGTCAGTAATGGTTCATACGTATGTATCTGCAACACTGGATACCAATATGATGGGAACAACTGTTCAGGTAATTCATCAGTGTATAAGTGTTCAATGCCACATACAGCCAGACGTCAGCTCCAACTATATGATAAGCTCATTGAGTGAACTTCAACCCACTGCCAAAGTCCAAGATATAATTTATACGGTTAGAAAAAAAATGTTCATTTAACATGTTTAAGAACCTTATTTGTCCGTGTGTGAGCACCCTTTCTCTTCTAAAAGGTTCTGACTAGAAAGGTTCTGATTAGAACCTTGGAATGGTTCTTTGTAGAGGTTTTTAAAATAATTTAAGTAGGTCGTCAATACCCATTTTACATTCTGCCTTTAAGGGAAGAGCTACAGAAGACAGAAGATAAAGGCAACATTTTCACTGTTTTCCTATAAGAACCATAAATGGTGCAGTGATATTCCAATAATTCAAATTCAAAGTGCAAAAAAATGAACTGTATAGTTATATATCATTAGAGAGTTTAATTTACGCAAAATACTGGCTTGAGCAACATCTTATCCGCTATTTTGATATTATTTAACCGTATTACCGTGAAAACGTCAATATGTGGTCATGTATGAGAGTATCTGCTGAATGCGAGCCACGAAAACCCCAAACCCTGTATAATTATTACTTAAAGGGGAAAAAAGGAAACGTACACCTGAACTATATAAAGCGAGTCAGCCCCATCAGGCCTGGTTATACCCTACAATAAAGTGATTTTTCTTGCATGATTTTTGTATTGCACATTACAGATAATAAAAAAATGTAAGCGCTGCAAAACATAGCACATTAAGCAGCTATCTACCAGACAGACCTATCTGGCAATGAGAAGACTAAACTGTGGTGCATCTTTTATATTTCATTTCTTTCAATCATTTTGTTTAAAATTAATCAATTCTCTATTATCTTAAATAAGGGGGAGATTGAGACTCTGAAAACATCTATTCAGCACATTCTAGGTAGAATATAAGATAACCAGCATTTATTTGACCAAAATTAATAAGGGACGCACCATTAGATATCCAGGGGTGGAAGTTTTCGGGAAACAATCCCCCATTTTTTCAACGTCATTTACTCCACAGATATTGATGAGTGCGAAACAATGTCGGATAACTGTGACGTGAATGCTACGTGTATCAATAGTGTAGGATCATTCGATTGCAGATGCAAAGACGGTTACGTAGGAACTGGGCAACAATGCAAAGGTTGGTTACACAGTCAAGGATTTGTTATCGAAATAGTTAACCTCCGCCATGTACCCAACCTTTTTTTTTTTATCCAGGTCAAGTTGATCTGTCGGGAACTCATAGAGTCCATATAGTCCATGCGAAAAGCACACGTCTGAATAGCCCATAAAGGTGATCAAAAACACCATGCTAGCCATGTAAAGACCACCACTCTCAATTAGGGATCAACTAGCACTCGGCCGAGTGCGAAGGAATTTATAATAGTTGTACATTTTATCTTCTCAAATCAACATCATTTACTCCAAGTGGCGACGCCAAGGCGTGGGGGCATGGGGAGCATTTGTCCTCAGTCAGAAGCGGCCTTGTCCCAAACATTGCACCCCAGTTTAGTCACTCAGTGACACAAATTTCACACTCATAAATTTACATTTTGCTCCGCAGATATTGATGAGTGTGAAACAATGTCGGATAACTGTGACATAAATGCTGTTTGTACCAATAGTGTAGGATCATTTCATTGCAGATGCAAAGACGGTTACGTAGGAACTGGGCAACAGTGCCAAGGTTTGTTTGGGGCCGGAAGTAAGGAACCAGTAAACAGTTAATGTTTTCCCGCTCGATGAACCCCAAGGTGTATTTGTTTGTCCAGGTTGGTCCACATAGGACACATGGGGTCCATGACAAACTCCAAGCCCATGCATAAAACGCAAGTCTAGATCTTGAGCCCATAAAGGACTTTATATCATGATTACAGTGATTTGAGCCGTGCAATAGTATACAAATAATGAATGTTATGAGTGCAATGGGAAGAATATTCTCACGAGATGAAAGATGAAAAGTTTCCTTTAACGAGGCGAAGCCGAGTTAAATGAAACATTTCATCTTTCATCGAATGAGAATATTTGTATGATTATATAACTCATCCATAGATTCTAGTCATAGTCATTTGATTGGTAAGATTGTTACACGTGACCATTTGTCATTTTTACTGTCACTATCATCCGTTTGATAGTCTTTACTATCACTTTCATCCGTTTGATAGTATGTTGACTCTTATCGTACTGGATTGAAAACTACAGTGCACCGTAGGGACATATTGCTTTCTGCTACATGGATAATGGGTAAGTACAATAGTTTAAATGTGTTATCAAATGACAAGAATCTATAGAAGAGTAACAAAAACCAAATATTAACTGCTAGCTATTCGTGTGATGGTAAAAATATAGCATCCCTCATTGAAAGATTGATTGTCCATTTCACTCGCCTATCGGCTCGTAAAATGGAACAATCAATCTTCCAATTCGGGATGGTATATTTTTACCATCACACTCATAAGCAGTTAATATTTGTATACTATTGCACTCTCAAGCATTCAATAGGTTGTATAATAAACATGTTGAATACATGACATACCAAGCTAGCCATGCTATAAGGCCACTCCCAAATCAAATTGATAACAAATTCTGGTACTTTCACTGTGAACTTGTTTGTTCTGTTTGATGTAGTGTGTACTTCTACTGCATTAGGGATGGAAAGCGGAAGTATCCCTAATAGTGCTATTGAGGCATCGCACCAGCGACCTGGATATGAGGCATACAGAGGACGCTTAAATGGTCAAAGTAACTGGTGGCCTGGATTTGATGGTGACTTTGTTCAAGCCAATGAACAGATCCCGGTGTGGATACAGGTAGACCTACAGAGAGCATTTTATGTCACTGCTATACAGACCCAAGGCGACGGAGGAAACGAACAATCTATTGACTATGTTGCACAGCTTCAAATACAATATGGTGAAAATACAAACGCTCTTATCACAATTGAAGATGGCGATGGAATAAAGGTATACTGTCTACTCAAGTTTGCTTATGCCTCCACAAATTTCAGACCTTTTTTACCAAAAATGGGGGTTTAAAGAACGGATTCTTTGAAAAAAAAGTTTTGAACTGAATTTTGACCCGGTTGTGGGATGTCAATGACCGCAACTGATACTATTCGTATGTTTGGGCTCTATACGGGAATGTGCGACTGAGCCCTATACAATTATAGTATAGGACTTTTTCATGAATTTGTTTTTACTTTTTCCTAAATTCATAATTTACCTGTTATAATTTCATTTAACCTGTACAATGGTGTTTAAAGTATGATTCGAACCCTCAATATTATGCATTCAATAAAACTTGAAGAACGTGGAAAGACGTGGAAGAACGGTGGCCGCTAATCTTTAATACGAGATCGGTACACTGAAAACGTTAATTAGTCAAAAAACATGTCTTATTTGACTAATTAAAAATTAGTCATGCAGAGTGATTTTTTCATAATTCATAAACAAATGCTGCAAATGTCTTTGAAATGTTGAAAAACAATTTTTGATGTTTAAAAAATAGTTTTCATCTCTAAATTTTCAATTTGTAGTATAGTAATTATTAGTTAATTGATAAATGATTAATTGAATTGAATTGAACGACGCAGGACTAACTGAATGACGAATTAAATTACCAATTTCTGATAGATATTTACCATTAATTAGTCCGTTGCGATAACAAATCATGAATTATATTAGTCAGTTTGAGTAAATACAGTTAGTCCTGCGTCATTCAGTTAGTCAATTGACTAATTAAAGACGCATTTGATATTCACTAATTAGTCATATAATTTATCATTTATCAATAAACTAATAATGAACTGATTACAAATTGAATATTTAGAGATGTAAACTATTTTTTAAACACAACATTTCAAAAACATTTACAGCACTTTTTCATGAATTATGAAAAAATCACTCTTCATGACTAATTTGTAATTAGTCAAATAAGACATGTTTTTTGACTAATTAACGTTTTCAGTGTATTAGCCGTAGATTTACAGAGAGATATACCAGACTCGAGGCCATTTTTATCCCAGCACGGGGATCAAGTTGAGGTATTTCGATTTTTGTCGCAGTATCTTGTCAAAATGCGCAAAATTAAGGCTTCACCCCAACATGTCAAAAACTCACAATTTTTGACGTACATAATAGAGACTCTAGTTTATAGGTGAGCCTATACTAGTGATTTCACGTCCACGATCAAGTTCAAAATGGCGTCAAGAGACTACTTTGAAAATAGTTGACACCTTATTCGTGAAACCTCATAATAATTTCAATCTCTTCGAGTGACTTGATTTCGTTGCAATTTCGGTAGACTAAACTCCAAAGATTAAAAATGGACGTCATGTACGTCATTCAGAATTTACAATGCCATTTAAAGCTCGTAAGAGTAATGAATATACGGGGTACTACATATATTTTTACACACCTATTTTCCGTCCCTGCAAATAGCATCAAATGTCGACTAAATTTTCATCAAAATTAAATATAATGACGAAAAAGACTTCTTATCGTACTCCGTTAAGCATACATAGGTTTTATGTATCATTCTATAGACGGGTTAATGTCGAAAATAAGCAATGTTCCTGAAAAAGTTCGTGTTATACGTCGGGAAATTCAACATGGAATCAATCAGGCAGTTTCATGTTAAGAACATATTTTTCTGATATATTTTGGTATAAATATATGATCATGATCACATCCTTTTGCTGCAAGTAAAAAAAGGTAAAGGGGACGGCCTGCAAGTATACCAACCTGAAAAGACGGGCATGGCTCCTCTCGAGCTTTATAAACTACACTTCACACATTTTAAAACTATAACTTTCTTATTGTATTTCTTCGTTTTACAGAATTTCGAGGCAAACACTGATGCCACAAGTGTAAAGACTATACTATTTCCCGAACCTATAAGAACTCGTTACATTCGTGTCATACCAACCAGACATGCTGAAGGTGGTCGGGGTCAACGTGTATTTCAAATGAGAATGGAAATATTAGGATGCTAATAACCAGGCCATCACTCTAAAGGATGAGACCCGCCCTATCAAAAAAAAAAGTTTTAATCAATATATTTAAATAGACTTGAACTTATGACAACGTTTTATATATATGCTGGTTGAAAATATAAAAGAGGACATTAAAAAAAATATCAAAATCATTAGAGCTCCAGGTTCAAATCATTAAACACCATCCATAAGGCAAAACACGTTCACATTCTAACCGATATAGTGGAGTGCCAAGCTATCCTGCTATTTTATGAACATCCCTTTTGCCATCGTACGAATTTGCCGGAATAAGCCGATTTTGGTACCCGTAACCCATTGCCTCATTTGTGTAACATATTAAATTGTGTTTTAGATTTGCCGGGATTAAGCAATATACAGTATGATCCAATGCTGTCAATAGTTTTTTTTTTTTTGATTTGCAAAAACATTACTTCATTACAATCTATACTGTCAGCATACCAAAACATCTACAGCGTCAAGTGTAGACTCCTGTTGACGTCCCCAAAATCGACCATTTAATCTACCTAGGTAGCAAGTTGGTTTATTGGCTTTGCAAATTGCAGCACGGGGAAACATCTAATCAAAATAACCGCTAATGGCGTCGTACGTTATATGTAATTGGTACTTAATGCATGAGCAATCGAATCGATTATGACTTTGACGTGAAGACGTAGCAAACGCATGCGGATCGCCACATGATCGTGGAGGACGCACGTTGATCGCACGGTGTATGATACGTGGTTGCGTGCATCGACTGACCTAGAAACATAAGATCCGGAGGTGATCTAACCATTCTGACCGACGACCCATTATCATGATTATACCGACAGACGATACGATGGCTAATGATCACGGACATAGGTCTATAATACAACTCTAATGTTGATATCAAATGTCAAATGATTTTTGTGCGACTGCTAAGGTTCCGCTCGGGTCCAATTCATAGAGCCCAATATTATTAATACTACCGAAAACCGAAAACCCAACCCTGGAATCTAGCTATTCTACTGTTTTACTGAAATAGTATGTATTCTTTGAGTGATCTCGGTATCTCTAAACGGTCTACCAAGTGCCAACTACATATATTACGGAAGCATTGTCGTATTACTCCCCTTGACAGATGCCTCAAACTCCTAACAGAACACGACAATGCCAAAATAGAATCACTGAGCCGCTTATCAAGTCCTTGCAACACATTCTGATCCTCCAATGGAATATACACTTTTTCAGCAACGTCAAGAAGAAATTGGATAAGTGTTATATGATGAGCAGATAGAGGAGACAGAATTGAAAGGATGTTGTCGACGTCATTAGTATCCGAGGTCAATGATATTCGGACACCATGGTTTATTAAGAGCAAAACCATATGTTGACAATCTGTTGAAGCCACTGACATGTTTGCAATATGTCTCAGCAGTAGTTGGATGGGAGTCTCCATCAGAACAGTCCTCGCATTGGCATCTGCTCCATTTGAAAGTAACAACTCGATCATTTTGGGATCAGTTGATGATACACATGCTCGATGTAATGGCTGGTATTTCCTTTCATTGCTAACGGTTACATCGGCTCCATTTTGAATTAAAAGCTTTGCTATGTCAACTTGGCCATGTGCAGCCACATGGTGCATTACAGTATTGCCATACATGTCTTTGATATTTGCATTCGCTCCATACAATAGCAGCAATTCCGTGATGCCTTTTTCACCACCAATGACAGACAAATGCAAAGCTGGCCATTTATTTTGACTGGTTGGCGTTGCACAAGTTACGTTAGGATTTGCATTATGCTGTAATAATATTAAAACATACAGAATATTTCCATTCTTGATTGCAATCTGAAGAGCTGTCAGTCCTTTCGCATCTCTTAATTCTGGGTCAGCACCGTACTGAAGCAACAATTCTAAACATTTTGGAGACTCATTAGGTAACTGATGAATTTCATAGCCCACATGCTTGTAATGCCGATTGACATTGGCACCATTGGCTAATAATGCTTCTGAGCATTCCTCATTACCTTTTTGAAGTGCCAAGTTTAAGGGAGGGCAGCCAATTTCATCTTCCTCTTCTTGATTTGCGCCAAGGTCAAGTAGTTCCTTCAATACATCAAGTCGATTGTATCTCGCTGCAACATGGAGTGGCGTAAACCCACACTGATCCTTGGCGTTGATATTACCACCATGTTCTACCAAGTACCGCACGCATTCCTTGCGATTCTTATACACGGCGTGATGAAGAGCACATAGCCCCATCTCGCCAACTGGCTCATTTACATCAATGTCGGTTTGGATGATGTTTTTGACGTCTTTAATCGGTGCTTCAGAATTGATAAGTTCAATCAGTTCTTTGGCGCTCATGGTTTTATTTGAAAAGAAAATTGGAGATACAGAAAGTCAGGATATTACCTATAAAGAGAAGAAAATAAAATAAAATAATTATATGACGTCACGCAGTCGAAAATTATAAGCACTTTATACCTGACAAAAAAGGGTTTATCCATTTACATGGAAAGGTATTCAACACCTTCAGTTTTCTTAACCGTTTACATAAAACGTCCTTGTACAGTATAGTCTATATATCAAGCTTGACAAGAATGTTTGATTGATCAATACGTATCAATTAAGTATAAAGTAGTTATGTACTGTTTAAGTACAGTTCTTATTTTGTACTTTCAAGCATTTGTACTTAATTGGAACACGAATTAAGTACAGTGGACTCAACAAGTATCAATTAAGTACAAAGTCATTAAGAAGTGTTTAAGTACTGTACTTATTTTGTACTTTCAAGCAATTGTACTTAATTGGAACAATAATAAAGTACAGTTGACTCAATAAGTTTCAATTAAGTACAAAGTCTTAAGTACTGTTAATAAGTGCAGTCAACAATTATCAATTAAGTACAAAGTCGTTAAGTACTGTTTAAATACTGTACTTATTTTGTACTTTCAAGCATTTGTACTTAATTGGAACACACAATAAGTACAGTGGACTCAATAAGTATCAATTAAGTACAAAGTCATTACTGTTTAAGTACTGTACTTATTTTGTACTTTCGAGCATTTGTACTTAATTGGAACAAGAATAAAGTACAGTAGATTCAATAAGTATCAATTAAAGGGGCATTGGACAAAATTTTGAATTTTATTTGAAGATGATTTACACTTCATATGTTAAAAAATAACAGTCAATTACCAGATATCGGGAAAATTTTGATCAAAACCTTCAGAAAAGTCAAGAATTTGAATTTTATTTTGTTTGTTGATCTTGGGTATGAGGCTATTCTGTAAACGTATTTATTGATGTTATAAATCAAGAAAGAGACCAAAATTTGTTTGTATAACATTCCTTTCACATCACAGATTGCAGATAAATCAAAAGAAATTTGGAGTTTGCATTAGATCTCCTGAAAAGGCCCATTTTAAAATTCAACTAAAGCGGGCAGTATTATTAAAAATAAAAGAATACCTAAATATTTTGCAATATTAGGTTTTAATTTTGACAATGAAACTTTACATGCTGTCATTATTACCGCTTATACTTCAAATGATGCAAAAATCTCAAAATGCTTGGGGAAAAGTTTGGGGATGATGCTGAACTTGTCCAATGCCCCTTTAAGTACAAAGTCTTAAGTACTGTTTAAGTTCTGTACTTATTTTGTACTTTCAAGCATTTGTACTTAATTGGAACACAAAATAAGTACAGTGGATTCAATAAGTATCAATTAAGTACAAAGTCGTTTTAGCACTGTTTAAGTACTGTATTTATTTTTTACTTTCAAGCATTTGAACTTAATTGGACCAAGAAATAAGTGCAGTTGACTTAATAATTCTCAATTAAGTACAAAGTCGTTTTAATGTACATGTTTTCATTTAAGGATACTTAAACAGTACTTTTCGCTTTGTAAGTACAAATTTAGTATAAATAAGTATCAAAAAGTATACTCAAAATGTACTTATCTGCACTTATTCATTTTACAGTACAATACTTAAAATGTACTTATTCTGTACTTATTTCGCGTTCCAATTAAGTATCAAAAAGTACAGATTAAGTACAGTACTTAAAATGTACTTATATTTGACCAGGGTTGGTATAACCCTTGCAAGCAGTACGGCAAATTCAAACCATCAATCATGATGCATACAAACTTTTGATTTAGACTTACTTTTTGTCACCAATCATTTTCAATACTGATAAGATATCTGCATGCTTCAATCCAAGATGTATTGCAAACTAGTCATATATTGCAGATTGTTGACGAAACTCAGACAAAATCTGTAGCATCTGACATAAAACATAAAACGACTCATGAAATGGTCTTTGAGCTTCTTTTGAAAACGTTTACGATGTGCTTAAAGGTCAGCATACTGTCTCTGCATGACAAGCAGAAGTTACTTGAAGCAATTTCGTTGTTGGACGGCGATTATTCGAAGGAATAAAATTTCGTTGCTTGCAAAAGGGAAACATTAGCAAGTACTAGTATTAAGAAGCTAATGCATAAATTCATCCACGAAGGAAATACAGTCTACTAAATTATTGCCTTGGTTTCTTTGATTTCTACAAATGAAAAGGACATAATAAAACAAACAAACAAACATCGCGCCAAAACAATATTCTAATCGGGACGATGCAATATGCAGTGTAAAACAAATCCTGATAAATTAAACAAACTAAACATAACGCAAAACGAAGATAGATATCGGGACCTTCCCATCATGCATTTCGTTCTATGGTATTTTTTGTACAGGAAATTGTTTCAAGCTTTAGTGATGAATTTTGCACGGAATGCAAGATTACAACAGCTTTAACTTATTCAGGATAGTTGCATCACTAAATCTTGAAACAATTTCATGTACAAAAATCCCACTGGAAGCAATGCATGATGGGAAGATCCTGATATCACCTTTTTCCTAACGTCAGTTATCCTGTGAAAATTTTGACATCAAATAAAACCAAAACGTTCCAGCAATGTTAGGCACGAGATGCTCATATTTCATTTCGCCAAGTGCACGGCTAAACTAACAGTTATATGTGTCACACTTTACTGTACTCTTGATGCAAGTTCATTGATTATAGATGTTTCGAAAAAAATATTTCAAAATACATTAAAAAAAAATATGAAGTATATCATACTGATTTTGTTATATATTGTCAGAGTACTTTAAGCATTGTCAGTTCTTTTCTAATTTGCATAAGAGCATTGTAGGAAGTAGTGACCAAAAATAGGTCAACTCATGTTTGAATCAGTAAAACAGATCATTTTCACCAAAATTTGGTATAATCTCTTTGAACGATCCGATATCGTTAAAATTTTAGTAGATTGAACTCGAAATACCAGTAATGGAATTATGTATATTATTCAAATTGTTAATGCCATGATATGCTCAATAAGATAATGACAAGTTGACAACACAGCAAGTCTTTTTACATTAATATTTCCTGTTTAAAATTAACCAGTAGCATTGACTGGGTTTTTTTTTATACCAAAATCAATTATTTCAAAGAAAAAACTTCTGATCTTATTCTGTGACATTTTATGTGGTATTCTCAGAAAGGGGTCAGTAGCCGTTTGCCTTTAAAAAAAATGAATACAACAAGTACAAAAAATAGAGTTTTGTACTTGCATGTCCAAAAAGCCACTCTATTTAAGAACAACATAAACAATTAAATACGAAAGTCAATAGGCCGAATTCATAAAAGTAGCAACTGCTATTTCTATAGGTTTTTCTTGAATTTCTATTCTTGAAAGCTAGCATTGACTTGCAAGAAAAAGCTCTCCCAAGGCCGCAAAAGCTATTTCTAATCCCTTCCAAGCAATTGCTCGTCTGGTTAGTTATTGCTTACAAAGCTGATCTTTAAGTTGCTTACAAAATGAATAGCAATTACTTACATTTTATTAAGATCCTATATGAGGAGCTTATCACTTGTCATGGTATACATTCATGATTTCTGCATGCTATTTGTCGAAAACTGCGACAAATTGATACCGAAATGTGGAGTAACATTTGTGTCTGAAAACTATTACGCAGTAGACAAAGCAACTTCTACCTTCATGTAAGCATAAGCCACCATACAAACAATAGGCATGCTAGCCTGCCTATTGTTTGTATGGTAGCTTTTGCTTGTCTGGGTTGATTCCAGACAAGAAAAAGGTATTAGTCCAAGCTGAAGGCCGTGAATATGTATTTAAGCAATTGCTAAGGCTAAATCCTTTTCTAGTCTAGCTATTGCTTTTTCTTAATGTCTTTTTCTTACTAGCAATTGCTACTTTTATGAATTCGGCCTAATGTATTGCACACCGTCTACACAAAATGGAGGACAGTAGTTCTGTTCAAATGCTTCGTAAATTATCTCATTAAAAGACAAAGGTCTTGGTTTACAAAAGCAAGTTACAAAATTGTGATTGACAAAAGA
>JXSR01S061313.1:122752-135278 GCA_000969725.1 Ophiothrix spiculata | reverse complement strand
GGATACCTGCGTCTTATGTCAGTGTGGAGTTGTTGAAGACATAAGAGGCAGGGGACCAGCGTATCAACAATGGTGCAAGAAACTTCGTGCAATGGTTATTGAATTAGTTGACTGGTTTAGGTTTTACCTGGGTGGAAATCAGCAGATTGTCTGTGTTGATAAATCCAAATCTACGCCTATGCCAATTAAATGTGGTGTGCCCCAAGGCAGTGTCCTAGGACCACGTTTATTCCTTGCTACGCCAAAGACATGTCCATCAGTGATGACTGTAAGCTATTACTCTATGTAGATGATAGTGCATTGCTTATTGATGGGTAAGGTCCAAAAGAAATATCTTCCAAGCTCAGCAAAAAATTGGATTCATGCCTACAATCACTTATTGACTTGTCTCTTCACCTGGGTAAGGCCATTCTATTTGGTTCACAAAGGAATTTTTTTTACAAAATCTGATTTCAATGTCATGTGCAATAATAAACCCATTCACGTCTACTGACTCTGTTAAATACCTGCACTCTTAGAAAGGAAGGATCAAATATGAGACAAAAAGGATCAATTTTGATCCTTTTTAGGTATCAGATATGAGCTTACCCTTTAAGGATCAAAGTGATCCAAAAATAAGGATCATAATTCTTGATCCGAAAAAAGGATCAAATATTTCTTATAAAAAGGATCTGCCTAAAAACATCTCACTGAAGTGACCCTAGCAGGGTTTGAACTCACGCCGCAAGCACACCATGTTATTACGAGACCAACGCCCTAACCACTCGGCCATGCCGGACAGGCAGATGTCAAGTGTGATGAAATCATCGTATTTATACATTGTATACATTCCCGGCTATGTAGTGGATATGGGTGTACTCAAATATGAAACAAATGATCACGTTAGATCCAAACGCGGTATCAAATATGAGCTCATCCTTTCCGTATCAAAGTAATCCAGAAATACGGATCAAAACTTTGATATTGTAATCAAAAAGGATCAAAATAAAATGATCCTAAAACCGGATCAAAAATGATCCTGGTGAATTTGATCCTTTTGTATATATTGATCCGAAAAGGATCAAAACGATCCACGTTGGATCAAAAGTGATCCTTAAAGGATCAAAATAAAATGATCCGGAAAACTACTCGTATATTTGATCCCGGCCTTCTAAGAGTGTGGGTATTATATTAGATCAGTGCTAGCAATGTTCTTAAAAAGGCTGGTGAAAGCCTATTATTTTTTTAAACAGACAAGCGCAGTTTCTCGCAAAAAAGCTCGCAAAACTTTAGTCTCTGCTTGAATATTCTTGTTCCTCTTGGTTTTCTGTTCTTTCTAAAAAATGAAAAACATATTTCAAGTCTTGCAAAATTAAATGTGTTAGGTATGGACGCATGTTGGACAGGATGAACTTGATAAGCTCGGGATTCTAAACACTGATGACAGAGTCAGGCAATTATTATTTTTTAATTAATAACATGTCACCAGCTTACCTGAGTGATCAGGTTTTAAAGATATCTGAAAGACATGAGTATTAGACCAGGGATGACCATCTCAATGTTGTTGTTCCTAAGTTTCGGGGGCAGATGTGTGGCTATCCTTGTATTATCAGCGTTCTTTCTTATTCTGTTTGTTTTTAAATATTTTACTTTACTTTTGTTTATTGCATTTATGTATTTTTAGTCCCTTTAAGTGTTGTATGTTGATGGACTGAATAAGTATGAAATAAAATGAAATGAACATTGGCACACGCCTATGGGGAACAGCCTATGGATACAAGGCCTTATGATCTATCAATCCTCGTCTGCGTTTTTATTTTGCCTTAATTTCTCTGATATGATGTTGCTTGTCTGTGTAATCTAGTTATTTTCAATTTATAAGTTGTCTCATATTACCAATACATCAACTGGGACATTGGTACGTCGCATTGACCAATAACAGCGGCTTTGTTATTGCTACTCACGTAATGTAACACCATTTAGTACTAGCTTATAAGTAAACATTTTTATACCCAACGTTATTTATAGATTAGTAATAAGTCAATTCTTGATGCGGGGGGAATTGAAATTTTCCCCCGCATCAAATTTCATAAAACATTTGCACGTCTCCGGACATTTTCAACATTACATTTGTACAATCTTTGTGAAAATACCACCTGTGTTCTTTCATTTTGTATATATGTGTTCAAAATAGCATTTTGGCAGACACAAACAAACACGTAGATCCTACAGTGGACAGGAACAGTCAGTTGAATCAACTGCGTATGTCTTGCAGAAATAGCTGAGTCAAGGTACCAATTAAGGGCATTCACGTGAACTTCTGTCTAGTTCTGTTGTATTTTGCAATGTTCGTATTTTGCAGGCAGTAAATTCTTCATTCGTCAAATTTTATTTTGGATGCCAAATGTATTTTTATACATGGGCCTTTCCGTCCAAAAACGTGTAATTGACTTATGTCATTATCAGTCATCCGTATCTAAACCATTATATCATGACAGAAAAAAGTATTTGTTTTAAATATTTCTTAACAAAATGATATGGTTATTATATATCATTTGATTAGAGAAAAATTGGTTTTAAATGTAAAAAACGGTAATTTTTGGGTGAAAAACCTGACTTTAAAAACATGTAAAGTAAAGGCTCAGCTGAATTTATTAGCCTATGTCTTTGAAGCAAAGATTAAAAATCCCTTAATTAGGAAATCTCAATCCTATTCTATTGTATGTGTTCTTCTAGTAGCCTCTTGAAACTCGCGTGTTGGGACGTTACTTTGTCTGTCCAACTGTTTCCTTTTGCTAATGACGCAAGCTACCAAGTAAACAAAGTACCGTGAAGTTCATGTACTTGCACATTATATTCTCCTAGTATCATTCTTCATTAAGTTAACAAATAGTCGGACAGAGTTATTTAAGTTTGTGGTAATTTATACTCAAATTCTTCAAGTATATGTGTCTGTCCAAAACGTGATGTCTCCGCTTTCTCATGTTAGTCCAAGCGGAAAAATCTAGATACGCCAAGGAACTGTAAACAGTCTTTCCCGAAACGCACAGCCGTAACATTTGTTTGTTACGGCTCACCGTAACATTAACATACCCTGTCGCTGGCGACGTCCCATGCTTAAGGTCACGTAAGGTCAGGTAATGCGTATCAAACAAGTGTCTGAGATGATAATTGGTCATCCTTTTTGAGGTGAGGCCCATTTGTGTTTCATCTCATTCACTTCATGCATACCTAACTCCTTCCTGGTAATCGTTGATTAGAGTTAATTAATACCTTTATTTGGCTAATATTTTCAATTGATTTTATAGGCTAATACATTATCTTTAAAATCATACCAAATTTATGACATTTCATACGATTATTGAAAAGTTGTGACAACATTTGATGCACAATGTACGTATCGCATCCACACAAACCACATTTATGCCTGTTTTCATGTCTGGCTAAATTAGCTTATTGACTTATGGTTAATAGCGTTAATAATCAATTTTATTCGTGTTAATTCCAACTTGTTTTTGATAAACAATAACTAGCCTTTAAAATCATATAAGATTTGTGACACTTCAATGGATTTTTAAGGAGATATGACAAAACAATTCATGCACAATTTTCATGATGCCTCAACCTCACCCACCTCAACCTCACCCAACTCCACCTTGGCTAAGTAGCTTTAACGGGTCGTTAAGCTTAATTAATCACTTCATTTGGGTTCTATTCTTGATTACTTGAAAGTCAAATAAATTGTCTTTAAAATCATACCAAAATTATGACATTTCATTTGATTGTTGAAATGATATGACAAAAAGTGATGCATAAATCACTCTCCATGTAACAAATCCACCATTTATGGGTGCCCACATTAAAAAGAATGACCAATTATATAGCTAACGAGATACGAAGCAAAAATAATCCCTATTCATCATCGTGTTCCACCACTACCCCGGTATTGTTATTATAATTACCTAACCCATTCGATCGATCAAGCACTTACCATCTCTATAATCATCTCAGCTAAATGTTACATTGGACGGTAACATTATCAAGTAACATTGACGAATGTTACGGCTAGACCGTAACAATCCTACCGTAACAATGGAATCGCCATTTTCTCTTATCTTGGGGAACTTCCAATTTTCAAAAAACAGACCCACCCTGTAAAAAAAACAGACCCGGTAATTACCCTACGTATATATATGCAAATTACATAATGAAGCATCTATGTACAATGAAAAACTTACCTAACAATGATTTTTTTCCATGGTAAATCCACTCTAAAAGTGATTTAATTTAACATGGAATTCTGACCATTTAAGTTGGTTATAATTTTAATGAGCACAACCTTCAAAGCCGACCATTTCGGTTTGTGATGCTCGATTGCATGATTGGAAGGCACTGTATCAATCTTTTTAACTAATCTTGCGTCTAACGTCGCATTTCGCGTCAATATGGTACTAAAAAGTGTTAACATATTAATTCGTCAAAGAGTGTATTATGTTACGGCTGTGCTTACCGGGAAAGACTGGTAAGGGGCGGCTTCAAAACTCAACCGGCGGTTGTCTGCCGGTTCTGGGCGGTTCTGGGCGGTTGGCTATTGTTTAATCCGGTTGAACCGCCAAGAACCGGCCAGAACCGGCAGACAACCACCGGTTGAGTTTTGAAGCCGCCCCTAAAGGAAAATGTATTTCCTATTGCCGCATGAGCGGCAATTGTAGGTAATAGGTGATCGCTTATGGGTTAATCAATTTCTATACAAATGTATTGCAACAGGTATTGGTTCAAGTTAGTGACTGCTGTTAAGCTTAACCAAACAGACGCTTTATTTATTAAAAAATGAATAACCGAGTATATTTACTTTAACAGAGATTTTGCAGTGTTTGGAAAAGATGTTGGCACAAGACATGGGTTTTAAAGATGGTTATTTTGAGACTAACAATATGCTTACTTTATTCTTTTTGAGCATTGCTTTTTATGCAGCTGGAACATGGAACTAGGAATTACAATGCCTTTCTGAGCAGAGTACACAGCAAAATTACTTTTCATATTGAACAAGTTTGCCACGTATTTGAACAGTTCACGAAAAGATTGAAGATTTAAAGGTTTGAAAGTAACATGGAGGGTATATTCTTGTATTAATGTAAGGAGAGGAAAGTTTCTTTCATACAAGAAATGTGGCAGAGGGTGTAGGTCAAAAATACAATAACGGACAGTCAGCTGTGTGGATTTGTGTGAATTTGGAGAAAGATAATACGACACTAGCTGGGTGTGATTTGTTGTCAATGTCACATTTCCATGCCAATGCCTGTCCATGCGGTTGGTAGCTGACTGTATGGGAAATCAGAAATCTTCTCAACTATGATTACCCTAGGTTGGCAATGAAATTCAATAACAACTTCAAATTGTCAAATATGTGAATGAAGATCACCTGGGGTGAACACAGTATAACCTGCTATAAAATATAACAAATTTGACAAATGAACTTCACTAATAACTTCAAGTTCACGATTACTTCTTGAATATTCATGAGGTTATATTTTACAGGACTTTCCCAATCTACTCCTCCATAATGTGCGCTTATTGTTGTGTTTTGCTGTATTTTTGTAAGCTTTATTATGGAAAATTCCATATGGAATAAACGAGTTCGAATTATCGTGCCTCTCTGTCGTTTCTCTTCTTTACTGCAGTGCTATATCCATTAGTATTATATTTTCCTTTATTTCTTGATTGATATTTTTGTCATTTTATGAGAAACGTGTTGTCTGTAATAATATTGCAAGAATAGTACAGAATGGTATAACGAGATTTTATCATATACCTGACTATCTTATCGAAATACCATAACAATACAATCTCTTTCAAGTATTGAGAATGAGGTATCTATAAGTTATCTAAACACTGAGACACATCTGTAAATAGTGTTCACTATGTCTACAAGTACTTTGAAAATCACATTTAAGTAGCCAGACGGCTAGGAAATACGATCCTAGAATGTTATAGTGAGTGGATAGTGGCTTACATCATACTACGTTAACGCTGGACAAAGACAATTCCCTATAATTTATATTTCATATTTGAAGTTTGAAGTTTGTTTAGCATAAAATTTCAGCAGAGTAGAAACGAGTTTAGAATTTCGATTTTTATCGTCTGAGCGAATTCGTGTAATGAAAAGAATTATTATGTTTCGGTTCTCCTGTCGTTTTTTTTTCTTGTTTCCTTGTTTGCTTGAAGTTGGGTAGATGAAAACAAATCGCCACCTCGACAAATTTTCAACCTCAAATGTGGTAATTTTTTTCAAGCCCCCCCCCCCCTTATGAGGGTGAAAGATTTTAAGGGCCCCCTTTTTGTATCAGCCTCCCCCCTTATAAGTGTTTGTGAACGGCCCCTAAGCATGAAATCCATTTTAAAACGTTTTCTTATAAAGCCTAGATCTTAATATTTATGCATTCAAAATTCCGATTATTACAGTTAAGTCTAATAGTAGTCAGTTTAGGTTTTTAGAGAATATAATAATATGATGTTGTATATTTTCAAATAACATTTATTCTAAAATGGTTTAGATAATTAAATCTTAAGGTTTAAGGTTATAATTCTAATTCAAATCTAGATTATTGGAAAAATGAACAAAGCCAATGCATTCAAGTTTATGACGTTATGGAAGCCAATCAATTCTAGTTTAGGAAGAAAAGGTCAATTTAATTCTAGCTAATAAGGTTAAAGAAGCCAATTTAAATTTAGTTTATGTCGTTGTAGAAGCCAATTCAATTCTAGTTTAGGAGGGGAAAAGAATCCCATTCAATTTTAGTAAATAGGATATAGAAACCAATTCAATTCAAGTTTAGGAGGAAAAAGGGAGTCAATTCAACTCTCTTTTATGTGGTTATAGAAGCCAATTGAATTCAGGTTTATTTTATACCATGTGTTAGAATTGGGGCAATGGTAATACTGTAGAATAATCAATGACCTACCAATGATAACGGGAATGTATTTAAATAAACATGCATCCATCATGGAAAAATTGGCAAAACGTGGTTTTTTTTAATTATTATTATTGTTTGTATGTGTGTTTGTTTGTTTTTACAGAACATGTTTTTTGTTATTTTTTGCCTTTTGGAAAAAAATCCGATATCACCACCATATTCGAGGTAAAAATCCTCTTCTAAAAATGTATACTTTTATATGTTTTATAAAATTGGTTTCAGAAATAGAGAACAACAACTGTTTATGATAGTTGAAGGTCTACCCCAGCCTTGACACATCATCCAAGTCCTTTTTTAACAATCACGGACAATTTAAATAACACGTCTTTTACAATATTTTAAAAGTTTTCAAGGGCTATAAATCAAAACACTGAAATGGATGTGTTCAGGCCTTCAAAATTTTAGCAAAAATTTCAAAAGAGTGGAAATGAGTTTTAAATTTCACTCTCTTTCGTACATCGATGTTGATGCAGTAAAATGTTACTTATATTACTGTTAATATCGTATTTCATTAGCTGTATAGAAATGAATTTAAGATACGATGGTTCATCTTTGATAGTAAATGGAACTTGGTTTGCAATATACTAGATGCTTGATAAACATTTATTCTGCACGTTTTGCATAAATGAAAGAATATGCACAGACGCATATGGTAAGCTGAATGCTCAAAATAAACTCAGTTTTTCTGAGAGAAACCAAGTTTATCAAGTGAAAAACTCAGTTTTTCTTTGAAAGCTTAGTTTATCAAGTGATAAACTTGAGTTTTTCTGAAAAACAAGGTAATCAGAGAAACTGAGTTTATCATAACATTTTTTTTCAGGTGAGAAACTGAGATTATCTGTAATAAACTAATAGATAAACTCAGTTTATCTATACATTTTTAGCAATTGAAGAGTGTTTTTCCAAAACTCACTTAGTTCAATAGCTGCCCCATGTTATATAACCATAAATTATAAATCTATTATGCTACTGACTTTGTGAGTTGAATTTGTTGTCAAAGCTGTGTGCAAATGACCAAATTTTATGTCATATTGATCAAAAATTCATACTAGCACTTATATGCACGCGCATAATAAGACAATTATTTAGAATCATGCTTAATCCCCGGACTTAGTGAGTTTTGAAAAACTTGATTTATTACTATTCTATAATGTCCCTGCAGGCGTCACACCACAATAGGGCTTCCCATTGACTTACTGTACAAAATGGCTTCCTAAAATCACCCGAGAACTCAATAATAAAGCAACTGGTTGCTTCAACACAGCCTTTTCTCAGATGATTATGATCTCTTCTAACACAAAATGATCATAAAAGTACACCTTCAAGGCAAAATTTTCGAGAAACTGGACGCTGAAGTATAACGCCCCCTATCACCGACAGCCGAATTTTGTATTTCCAGAATCAAGCGCAAATTAAGGAAAACCCTTTAAATTTTACCAAATTAATCTGGAGATCAAAAATGGCATCAGATCATCCTTAAATAAACCTAACTTTATAATTAGAACAAAATATTGACCAAACATATTGCCCTTCTATACGTTTTGAACTCCTGTTTTTAGAAGGGCAGTCAATTTTGCCGATTTTTGAAATGCCGGATTGCGAGTGCTAATTATTTAGTGTTGTGCGCCCTTCAGGGCAGTGAACCGCGAAAATTTTATTGTAGTCAGGATAAGGACCCTCGATACCTGCAAAATGAGGTAAAATGAGCATCAGAACAATCTGGATAAAGAATTTAGGTTTCAAAATCTAGCATGGCGGCAGCCGTTTAACTTAGTGAGTTTTGACAAAACACTCTTCAATTGGCGAGACAAGTCACAAAAACTCGATTTATCGGTATTTACTAAACCCTTTGACGTCTAGATCTGTTTAACTTAATTATGCGAGGTCAAGCAGTGTTAGTCTACCATGTCTGTCCACAGATTTCAGAGAAATACCTGTTTTTCAAAATATTTTCAAATTTTTGACCACCACTTTTTAAAAGTGACGTAATCATTATCTGAACAGGCTAGATTTTTGCCGACATTGATTTTCTTGTAGTTTGAGGTTTGGTGAAGATATTAAGGCCCATTTGAAAGCATCATCACAATTTGCCCACAGCTTTTAAATTCGTACCATTTCATACCCGACTAATGAGTCTTTCTACAAGACGTGTGGAATATATGTAGGGCTATATATAAGAAATATAGCATGTTTACATGTTTATAGCAAGTTAAGCGTTATAAACTTCACAAATGTGACCCACCATGTCGATAGTACCTTAGAGGGTCCGAAACGCGCTAGTCCGACTACACACTTTTCCTATACCATAGAGGTGCGTCAGTCCGAAATTGAAAACCACTGCGCTAGTCCGAAAATACAATGCGTCAGTCCAAAAATGAAAAAAACTGCGCTAGTCCGACACTGCGCTAGTCCGAATTTTTAAATGAGAATACACTGCGCTAGTCCGAAAATGACATACACTGCGCTAGTCCAAATTTGAAGACACGGCGCTAGTCTGAATCTAAGAACCAGCTAGTGCTAGTCCGACAAAAATGTATTGTGTATATTTCAAACAGAAATCCACTGCGCTAGTCCGAATCTAAAATCCACTGCATAAATGTCGGACTGGCGCAGTGTTTTTCAGATTCAGACTAGCACCGTGTAATTAATTTTCGGACTATCGACGTGTCGGACTAACGCCGTGTCGGACTAGCGCGTGTATGGGGCATGTAACGATACATTGAGTATGCTTCCCTTTTTTAAAATAGGGCCAAATTTACCTACCGTTGGGACTACCCACCTCGCATGCGGGTTGTTTACTTTCTAATTATTTAAATATAATAAGCCGTGTAATCAGGAAAATTGCCCACACCTTAACCTGATCGATCGGCGTTTGAAAAAAGTGCTATTCCACCTCATCTTCCCATATAATGTTTGTTTGTACGTTTGTTTGGGGGTCTATTTAGCTAAGATTCATTGTTGTTGTTGTTGCTGCTGTTATTGATAATAACAGATATCAATCACAGGCAAAATAGAGTCCCTTCATACCAATCAAGATGTTTCTTTCATGAACATTTCTGGTGGGAAAATTGTGGAAAATATAAGCGATTCATCACATATGAGTAAGCTAGTTATGTTTACTGCGATGCAGCTTCCTGTCTTCTAAACATGCTAAATTACTTATAAATGCTCTCACACATAAAGTAGAGATTTCAATATCCAGAAAAAAATGTAACAACAAACCTTACTAGAAAACCAATTCTGTGAGATGGATAATATTCCTGAGGATATAAAGGAGTGTTTGTTTCATTATTATCACGGGAAGTTCATTATATTACATTTTGTATATGAGTCATAGGAAATCTTGCCTTTTAAACTGGTAATGCAGAACTGTTTTCAAAAGTTATGCGTCTAAAATCTCAATTACTACAGATATGTTTCATAGGTGTCGGCTTAGAGATTCGCAGAAACCTCGAGTAATCAGAAACAGGTTTGGATAATCTGATCTCAAACGGATCAGAGTTTTATGATGCAAAATGCACGTCTTGTTTATTTTACATCCTACTTTATATTTAGGGCAATTGTAAAACTATAAAGTGATCAGAAAAAATTGGCAAACGAATAAGATTCAGATTCTAGATTTTTTTCATATATCATAAACAAATTATATACATATAAGACACGACAGAGAAAAACCACACTGATATTGTGGAAATAATCGGAAATCGACGGAGTCCTAAAGTGAGTATGCCCAATATAACAACAGTTACACAAAGCTAGTTTGCACAAGAAACGAGACGATGCCCAACCAGTATACGTTTTAATTTAAAAGAGATTTTAAAAGATAAATATTGATCATCTTGTATTTATGTTCAAAATATTACAACAGTAACTTGAGTAACTAAAGTTTGATGTTAATTTTGTTTTAAAAAACATTTACATTTTTGATTGCTTTTTTTTCGACGGAGTTTCAAAGAGAACTGCAAAAAATTCCAATTGCTTGTTTTGATAATGCTTTCTTTGTTTTGTTTATAATTTGAAAATTTCTTGTTGCATAATCATGGGTCTCTGCATGCTTAATAAATACTGCTTAAATATAGTCTGTAGTTAATCGGTATGATGTTTATGCATAAATATTCCAAGATTTAACGAGAGGTGTCAAATATATTAAGAATTTCAAGTTTTAAATTCATAGATGCAAATTGGGTTCCCATTTTTTATGCATTTCTAAATTCGGTTAAAATGAAATTTAAAACAAAATATAAGATTGCAAAAAAATGGTAAACTATGAAATCATTTGAAAAAACTCATTTGATTTGGTATCTGACTGAAATGTCTCCACTTATATCTTTTGATTTTTTTTTCTATTTTTGAATTTTATTCTCAATGTCAACAATTTTTAGATTTTCAAGACATTCTGTCCTGTCCTTTTACATGTGTCTGTTTGTTTTGTTTTGTGCGAGTTTTTGGGAGAGTGGGTGATGGGAGGCGGTTGTTTGATGTTATTCTCTTATTTAATAATGTGTTAATGATGTTTCTATAACGGGGATTCCACTTGGTACTCTCAGCTCTATTTGTTTTCTCTGCCATTTTGCCAATTTACTGTGCATACATTTTTTGGGGTCCTGAATTTAACATTGCTGCCTGGTGCTGATCGGAATCTTCTTTCTTGAATTTCTCATAAATCATACGTTTTAAATGTTATGATTTTTAAAGGACTTAATTGTAAAGTAAAGATCGAAACACGTATAAATAATTCATCAAATTTAAAAACAGAGGTCACTGTATGACTGCTGTAGTAGCTATTTGATAGTCCTCATAACCCGTTTTTGTAATTTAAGTTTTTAATCCAAGTACATGTTTTTTTGCATTACCTTAAGTAAAGTACCACATTTGATATGGGGTAAGATTAATGAGCAAAACAATGAAAGAAAAAAAATGCATGGGTTTTTCATCATACCACTATTTTTTGAAATTGTCTTTGTCATTGCATCGATATGATTTTTCCATGTTAAATTTTTATCGATTGTAAAAACATACTCTGTTTAGCTCTTTATTGTCAAGTTTGACATTAGGAATTATTTTTTCTGGAATCAACACCATTAAATTAATAAAAAATTTCAGTGGTGGTGCTATTTGAATCGACAAATCTGTTTGTATTATTAGGTATTGCAAATACCATATAATTTGTTTTATTTGTGTTTAAAGATAACTTCGATATGCTTCGAACTAATTGCAGATTCCATCCATTGAGTTCATTATTTATTTTCTGAATCTGTGATTCCAAATCAGGATGAAAAAGGGATCGTTATATCACTTGCAAACTAAATATGTTGAAGCAATATGTTGATTGATTTCACAATATCGTTAATATACAGTATGAATAAGGGAGGGCCGAGAATTTAGCCCTCAGGAACACCATATTTGATCATCAATGTGCTCAGAATACTTCATCTGGCAGCGTAAAATTATTTTCTACATTTGAGCCAATCAAGTGCGATGCTGCTAAACCATAGTGTTTTAGTGTTCTAATTTACATAATTAAATAGTATGGTCGATTGAATCAAATGCATTTGATTGATCCAAAAATATAC
>JXSR01S061313.1:82885-94511 GCA_000969725.1 Ophiothrix spiculata | reverse complement strand
CAAGAAAGTCGTATCTACGCAGATACAACTTTCTTGTTTACATGGGTGACATACCACTGCACAAGAAAGTCGTATCTGTGTGCAGATACGACTTTCTTGCTTACATGAGTGATATATTACTTACACAAGAAAGTCGTATCTACGCAGATACGACTTTCTTGCTTACATGGGTGATATATCAGTTATACAAGAAAGTCGTATGTGCGCAGATACGACTTCCTTGCTTACATGTGTGATAAAGTACTTATACAAGAAACGCAGATACGACTTTCTTGCTTACATGGGTGATATATCAGTTATACAAGAAAGTCGTATCTACGCAGATACGACTTTCTTGCTTACATGAGTGATATATCACTTAAACAAGAAAGTCGTATTTGTGCAGATACGACTTTCTTGCTTACATGGGAAATTCAGATTGCAGATATGCCATTTTCTTTTGATAATTACATGGTTAAATATACATCATTTTTATTCACGACTTTGATAAAATATCCCAAAATAACCCATATTTTAAGATTCCATCAAAATCTCAATTTTGACAAAAATGTCAGTTACGACTTTCTTGCACTCACATGACGATTTGTAGCTACAAAATGTGGGAGGTCTCATCTTTCTGCCACACTGTGTTCATCATCAGCATGTTTTGCTTTGAGGATTCCATTCATAGCAGTTTGATGCATAGCCATGGCTTGACATTTGATATCCTCATGAGTAATTTATAGGTGTCATTACATGTAGAACAAACACGGGACAATGATAAACATGTTGTTTTGTCTGTACTAGTTAATAGTGTGACTTCATGTTTGTTACTGATTTATAGTTTTCAGTCTATCTAGGGGTAAAACAGTGTCAGCAATAATTTTTTGTAAGTGGGTTTATTTTTTAGGGTTTTTTTCTCTGAAGAGGTTGAATGTGTGTTGATCTAAATAACCTCTACCCACTCATCATGTTTTGATCAAACTCATGAAATCAAGTCTAACTTAAGCATGTTAAGCTTCCATTCTTAAAGAAAAATTCAAATTAGACCACAAGTATACACTTACTTGACACAAATTATGCGCAGCAAGTTCCTTATCAAGTGTTTAGTAACTATCGTCAGGCCCGTAGCCAGGATTTTGTCAAGGGGTGTGGATTTTTAAAAATTGGACCTTTTTGATGAAACTCTTTTGTTTTGGTAGACCTTTCACTAATTTTAGTGGTTTTGACAAAGTAACAAGTAAAAAAAAAAGGTTTCAGCAATTTCCCAAGCATTTTGTGTAGAAATTTAATAAAAAAACGACCTACATTTACGTGTTTTGGTGCTGTGGGTGTTCTTTTGATGGACATTTAGGGAATTTTTGTGGACCTTTGTTGTTGTACATTGTCAATTATTTGGGTTTTTTGTGTGTGGGTGGGGGGGGGGGTTGTGGGGTGGCCCCCCCCCCCCCCCCACCCCCCCCCCCCCCCCCATTCTCCCCCCTTCCTGGCTACGGGCTAGACTATCGTTACAAGCAGTGTATCAAGTATTTGGTAACTATGATTGCAGATCTGGGATCAGGTATTTGTACTGTAACTACAAGGTGTCCCACAAAGAATTAACTTTTATCTTTGAAGGTTCTTAACTTTAAAACAATACAATTTTAATTGCATTGTTTTAAAAATTAAAAACAAATAAACTGCAAATATCATGTGTAGGTCAATTGCTACCTTAAAAATGTTAAAAGTTTAAAATCAGATGATACGGCTTAGCGGTTTTGATGATATGCTTGATTGCATTACAAACGGTCTAAAACATTCCATTCCAACTATCAATTATGATTGTAGCTGATTGCCAAACATATAGTTCTTTGAAAACTCAATTAAAAGCTTAAATTTTAATTTCAAAGTGAATAAATATATAAAATATAAGACATGAAATGTTCATTTATCACCTTCAATTTGTTACATTAAATCACAATTAGGATCAAATGACAGATACTAAGCGGCATTCGAATGTCACTGCTAAATCAATTGTTACAAATCATTAAAGGGAATACATCTATTCCTATATCCCAGGTTTATGAAAGTGCGTGTTTTGGGGATTGGATTGGATGAGATATGTGTTTTAATTTTTATTGTACATGTATTGTATTTCTCGTAAGGGACAAGCATATGCAGTGTGAATGCATGCAGTTTGAACAAGGATTGTATATTTGGCAGTATCACTTTATTGTGCAGTTCAACACCACATTAAAGAGACATTGTTATCAGATTTGCTGGAATCCAGAACGTTAATTACGTTTGCAAGGATTTCTAAGATAGGAAGATATTTGATACAGAGTGCATGTTAAGAACACTTCATGAAAGATTATATTTTGTTAAACATATATCAGATAATTTGCCCGCTAGGGCTAAACAGGCCACAATATACCTTTACAGAATTTGCAAGGAAGAACACCTTGCTAACAAACTTTAAGGCGGTATCTAACATCTGCACAAGATAATACAATAAACACAAACTTCTAAAAGGTAATGTTATGAACTTCAGAGAATTATTTTGTTTTGCTGGTATCTCGAAGGTAGTCTCATTGCTATGTCAACGAGCAAAAAATACGGAGAATGATTCTGTTTTGCTGGTATCTCGACGGTAGTCTCATTGCTATGTCAACGAGCAAAAAATGAAGCTGCCGTCAATCTCAATTTGTTGTTAATGCAAATATCTGTCTGAATACCAATATTGAAACTTGGAAAGAAACCTTTTAGGCCACTTGTTACGTAGTCGAACATACCATCAAAACTTTTTGAACAAAACTGTTGATGCCATTTTGAAGACGTTCCCGTAAAAGAAATCAGAAGTCAAGGCTCATACATTATTAAGAGACTTTATGTATGCTAAAAAAAGTGATACTTCAGCATGTGAAAGTATGCACAATCTTGCAATGAACCTGCCTATCCAATATATCTCGTTGTTGATAAAGAACCGTAGCCTTAAAGTATACTTCGAGATGTACAGAGAATAGAAAACAGTGTTTTAAAAACTATTTCTGCAAATATGCTAGGACTTAAAGGTTACTTAACCTTCCCCACACAAACATATCCTCATCTCATGACCAAATTTCATTTGTTTTAGAAATTGATCAATTAACAAGAATGTTCTATTTTTTCATATAGCAATTCTGAAAGGTTTTAGAAGCCTGATGGATTTTGAAGTTAAATGGAAATAGCCAAAACCTGCGATGTAACGTGTTGATTTCAATGAAAGCGGAGCATTTTGTGCACATGCATGACCCTAAACAGATTAAAGAATTCCTTGACTATAATGACTTTGCCTTTAGGAGACTGGAATAATCATTTTCTTCTAACTAGTGTTCGTGCATTTTCCTGGGCAGTTTGCTTCAATTACTGTGGCTCTATGGGTTGCTCACAGGCCGACACGGTTATAATGAAATCTGACTTGGGTAACTCTTGTTCAGACGATTATAGTAGTTACTGACCCAAAATTTAACCACAATCTTTGTTTTGGAGTCCTTATCGGGTAAGGTCTAGTTGCTACTAAAACGTGTCGCGAACGTGATTTGAGGTTTCTGCACTTTTATTTTTATTTTACAAAGGGTATGAGTAATTTGTATATGGTATGTCATGTTTATGCAAATCAAGACAATCATTAATGGCAATGCAATGTGTTTATAAAAATTGAAGAATGCTCATGGTTTTGCTGTAGTAATTTTAGTGATTTCTGCTTAAAAGGAAACATTAATGATCAAATTAATATAGAATCCGCGTATATGCCTTCTCGTAGAAAACGCACGACAAAGGCGGTAATAGCAGACTATGTTATATCTATGTCTTTTAAGGTCAGTGTACCTCATTTACTCCCGGACAGTTATTAGGTGAGGAAAAAAGAAGAAGGATAATCAATGAACAGTGCTTTACAAAAAAGGAGAACAATGCAATAAATGCATTACTGTAATATGACGCTTCGCACAGTTAATATAAATATTTGATTTTAATTGATTTCACATAGTACTTACCTTATATTTATACTTAAAGGGACTGGCTTAGATTCTTCCCACTATTTTTTTTAACTACATATTTTTTACATGAATCGGTAGAACATATTTATAGTATTATAACCTACAAGTAGTTTTCCATGGTTTTGAGGAATATTGGAGAAAATTGAAATTCTTTACCTGCTTTGATTTTTTTCGCCGGCGAAAAAAAAGATGTGAAAACAGTGTTTCTAGTTTCAAAATTTAAAAAGATTTTGTTTCTACACATGTGATGGGTAAACAAATTATTTTTGATGAAAATGTTTCTCTTTTAATGTATTAAATTATCTTTAAGAGCTTTGTTTGATTTTTATCTGGGTAAATCCAGATCTGAGGTACAAATTTAGGATTCAGAAAACACAAGATAGTCACACCACCATCAAAGAATGATATATTGCAAATTAGTTATCTCTCAATTTGAGCTACAGTATTTTTGTGTACATTTTTGTACTTTTTTGGATATTACTACACTTTTAGGCTTTATTTAGAGCATTTCCATCAGTTTTTAATTCTAAGTGGAATCAAGGCTAGTTCCTTTAGGTTTATATACAGCATAGCATACCTATAAGAATACAAACGCCGAAACGGTTCCTTTTCCTTCTACATTACTCAGGGTTATTGGCCTTTTAAATTCTTTGTAGCTAACGGAATTTTGTGTTGTCAATAAGAGTACAGTAACCTCACTATTTGATCAGTATATCATCGAAAATAAATGCTTCAAGTTCATGTCATTCACTTGCCCTGCTAGTCTTAAAAGTGTAAATACAAGGATGAAGATGACGTTGAAATTCTCTGTGAATGTAATATCTGATTTTCCAATGATTGTTTCTTATCTTTGCTTGTGTCTCTTGGAATGCGGGAATCATATACATGGAACTTAAGTTTAATAAGAAAAGTATACAAATAATGATTCAAGCTATTAATTAATATTTTTCTTCAAAGCCAATGAAAGCAAGGACAAAATCTAACAATCACTGCGTACTGTTCTTTAAATGAAATACTGGTGTACCTTTTAAAATAAGATATGGGGCGATTTTCTTTTGGGAAATTTTCAATTTGCAAGGACTATACGTCTATGTGAGTAGTATTACCATCGGGGAATACGGCAATACGAAGCAATAATTTTACCAATAGAAATCCAAAATTTCACCATTTAACCGATATAAATTCATTATTGCAAATGTGAAGCAATGAAATTGCCCTTTTTAAGTTTAGTTCCACCGACCATTCTGCAGCACGAAAAAGCCATATTTTTGTTTTGTGTTTATTGTGTACTTAATTGCCTACTATGCAAGAGCAGTTTTAATGAAAATATATGAAAATCGGTCGCGTTGCGATTTGAGACAATAGCATTAACAAAATTAGTTGAATTTTATGTCAATAATATATTTGTGCTTATGATCTTCTCTAGCATTACTCAATGGGACCAAGTTTGAGTAAGGGTGAAAAGACACAGAGAAAATATATTTTACATTTAGCGCTTCGTTTACGTTTGGTAACGTTTTGGTAGATATAAATAACGCGCTCAAAAATTTTTGAAAAACGACCAGAGCAGCTTTCCCAGTAGTAACCATCCCAACACGTACACATACCAAAATCTCTGTTTGCTTTCTAATTATATACACTATTGTTGTTGGATTTAATTCGTGAACGCGTGCCTGTAGAAAATACGCAGTGTTCTTTGACGCGAGCGTATATTTTCAATTTTGTTGTGTTCGCGTATACGCTCAAGACTTTGAGTACGTGTTCACAAATTGAATACAGCATCAATGGGTTTGTATATTTGTAAACTGAAGAAAAGGGAAGAAGGATAATTAATAAAATGAGCTTAACAAACAAGAAGAACAATACAACAAATGCATTCCTGTAATATGACGCTTCACACATTTAATATAAATATTTGATTTTAATTGATTTCACATATCTCTTAGCTTCTTTATATAGGATAACATAACTATAAGATTACAAACGCCGAAACGGTTCCTTTAATTTCCTTCTACATCACCCAAGGTTATTGACCTTTTAAAACTCTTTGTAGCTAACGGAATTATGCCTTGTCAATAAGAGTACAGTAACCTCACATTTGATCGGTATAGAATCGAAAATAAATGCTTCAAATTCATGCCATTTACTTGCCCTGCTACTCTTAAAAGTGTAACTCTCAGGATGAAGATGACGTTAACACTTAAGTGGTCAAGGGGGGTCCATATGGACCCAACATTTGGTTTTTGCGCGTTAGCGCAAAAAGCGAAGTAATTTTCCATCGCCCCTCTAAGTATTTGTCTAACTTTACCATACCCTTCACATGGTGGCAAAAAAATTAAAATCGACCCACCCCTTCCCATTCTATTTAGCATGAATAAGCATTTTCGAGGGCGCTCTTCAAAATTGTTTTGCCCATAAAATCGTAACCGAACAACTTTTTTCACATTTTATTTCAGGAATGTATTTGTACTTACATACTGCAAATATGAGCCAAATTTTATTGAAAAAAATCCATTGGGAAGTGAGTTTTCAATTTTTTGGCGGGAAAATTTTGACGCGACACGGCAAAATGTGCTTTGGCCGCCATTTTGAAACGGTTTGTCCGATTTTCAAAATGTTTTCTTTGTTATAGTTCTTTTGAGGTACTTAACCTGTGACAAGAGTTTCAAAGTAAAATTCTTTCGCGAAAGCGCTCTTTCGGGGTTGGGTCCATATGGACCCCCTCCCCCTTAACCACTACCGGGCATGTGGAGGACCTTGACCACTTAAGTGTTAAGATTCTCCATGAATGTTAATATCTGACATTCCAATGATTATTTCTTATCACAAAGTACTTCAGGATTTTTTGGCAAATATAACCACCAATGTTGTTATAAAAAAAATATATATTAAAATGTTCCATTTCATCGGATGTTTTTGCTGAAAAGAAAGGTTTTTGAAGTGGCAACCACCCCTACTCTAGGATTTTGACACCCTACCATATCATACCTTACATGGTACCTCTTTTTATCAAGATGACCACAAAAGATGCAAAAGAAACTACTTAAATGCTTAGGGACAATTTGTTTAGAGTTTTTGTGCAATCGGCATACACACACCCTCGTTAGGAAGACGAGTGTTAAACTCATCCAAACAAAAACAAGTAATTTTGTAGGTAGTTGCATAATCAGCACCAATATTGCAACATTGAAACAAATAGCCAACCACAATAGGCAATGGTGATAAATTGTCCTGCCAAAGGACACAACACGTTTACACAATCAGGACTCGAACCGCAACCTATGAATTATGAGACAGTCGCCTTATCCACTCGGTCAAACGTACTATTCTAGGAAAGCAGTCTTTACTTTTTTTTTCTTTATTATATATATATAACACGTATCCATCGATTTTTAGGGTGTGTGGGGTGTGTAAGAGAGGAGCGTCAGGCAGGGGCGTTCCCAGGCCTCTGTCTAGGGGGATGTGGAGGTATTTTTTGCCGACAAGCCCAAGTATTTTGCCGACAACGAAAATAAAGTAATCACTTAATTCTCCTAGTTATAAAATTATT
The DNA here is from genome assembly GCA_000969725.1 of Ophiothrix spiculata. Classification (NCBI taxonomy): domain Eukaryota; kingdom Metazoa; phylum Echinodermata; class Ophiuroidea; order Amphilepidida; family Ophiotrichidae; genus Ophiothrix; species Ophiothrix spiculata. The sequence continues at coordinate 86,966 of JXSR01S061313.1, read as the reverse complement.
GAATTTCGAAACTCTATTCACGCAATTTGGTACATATTTTTTGCTAGCTGATGCCTCAAATTAGGACTTTCCCATATAAAATTGTATTGAACATGGAGCAAAACATATAAATGGGATATCTGAGGGGGGTGTGCCCCCTCAGTACTTAGAACATTTTGGAATTTGGAAATGCTATTCACGCGATTTGGTGCATAGTTTTTGCTAGCTGATGCCTCAAGTCAGTAGCACTTTCCCCATCAAACAGTGGACAAAAAACATGAAAGGGGTGTCTGATGGGGATGTACCCCTCATTAGTTAGCAAATTTTGAAATTTCCAACCTTGTTCGTACCATTTGGTGCATAGTTTTGCCAACATTTTCCGTTGTAGTTCAATAGCTAAACGTCCCCACAAAAACCTAAAATGGCGATTGTACGCCTTCATTTTGCCGACACATGTCACTGAGGTTAGGTTGAATCAGACAACTCTTAAATGATTATATACGCTTTATACCTGCAGGATTAGTAGAAAGCTTTAAATTTACAAACTTTTACTTGTAAACTTGTATGAGCCGACACAAAACTCCGAGCTGATGCAGAACGTGCCGTAAGAAATATGTGCTTGAAGATGGATACAAATGCTTACAGTTTGCTGACAAAAATACCGTTTTCCTTAGCAAGTCAACATGAGCTGTCCAGTACTGGAGCTGTCTTTTTCGTTTCATACTATTCCTTCCCTTCATTTTTCGTTCTTTTTCTTCTCTTTTTCTCCTTTTTCCTTCTTCCACCTTTTTTCTCTTTTTTTCTTTTCCTTCTTTTCTCCCTTTCTTCCCATTCTTTCTCCCCTCTCTTTTTTTCTTTTTTGCTGACAACAGCACAATTTTGCCGACAGAAACGATGATTGGGGGTGTCACATCTCCCCACCCCAACCCCCTCTGGGGAGGACCTTGGCGTCAGGCATGTTTTCATGTGCTCACTTTTGATAACGTATGTTCGAAATTGACATTTTTAACACTAAATTATAAATTAGTGTTCAAAATGTTAAGTATTCTTTTATTATTTGACAAGTTGAGCACGTGTCTGATTTTTAATGTGACCTAGCACAGAAACGGTGTCGGACACGAGTAAGCTCTAGTTTACTCTAGTAATCAGCGGTGTTTGACACAATTTGAAAGTATTTATCCCGGGCTTTATTGTACTTTCTGGCGTATTGTATCTTGCGCTTTAATATAACGCGATCTTACACGTGCGTCATTTTTATATTCACGCATAAGACCATGCGCTTTACTCCTGACGGCGCAGGGCTCGAAGCGCACAGTGCTTAAGGTATAAGTCATTGCTAAAAAATATTAATTTTTTGCTTAATTTTGCTTAATACATGTATCTCAAAAAATAAGTCGGTGACCATATTTTTTATTATGTTTTTTGAAAGAACTATATCGGGATTAAAACATTTTTGAGAAGAGAGAACAATAGAGCCGTTTATTTTTTAATTATAAGTGTTTTCGTCTTATTTATTTTGATTTTACCATTGAGGTCAATGGTAAAAAGTAATAAAACATAGTGTTTTTAAATGGATTTTTCTCAAAAACTAAGTCGGTGACCCCCCTGTTTTTTAGAAATGTAATCAGCACATATGAAAACACCATATATCAAAAAATAAGTAAAATAAATAGAGGAATTCTATCTGTGCTAGGCCACTTTAAACAGAGAAACAGTTTTGCCATGTGCAGTGTAGTTTAAAACACATCTGAACATCTGTATGAAAAAGCTATTGCTTCCGCATTTCCTCTGACCCTAGAGAGGATAAAAACTATGAATTTGTAGTAAACATGAAGTCACATTATTATCTAGGCCAGAAAAACATGTTTTTATGATTGTCCAATATCTGTCATACATTTAATGACACCTGTAAATTACCCATGAGGATATCAAATGTCAAGCAATGGCTATGCATCAAACTGCTATGATCCTTGAAGCAAAATTTATTTATACGGTGACCAAAATGTGTCAGATGAAAAATACTATCGGCATTATTGAGGTGAAAGTGACAATTTGATGAATTACTGATCACCGTTAGCTGTCGCTTAAAGTAATTATACGACTTACATATAGAGGTGGTCAATGTATTCTCACACTACAGTTGAGCGACACACCTTTTAAGTCCAGTGTATTTTCGGCCTAAGTCAAAAACAAAAGAATATATTTTAATACTTTCAAACTATATAGTAAAAATATGAAATCCTATAAATTTCACTATTTTTTGAAAAGTAATTAAAACAAAATAATTGAAAATCGCATAGGCGAAAACATACTGCTATACCAAAGCATGGAGAAATTCATTTCGGAGAGAACTCGGTATATTTTATTAGAGTATAGCATATACTATGTCATTAAATCGGATGCTACTTTAAAGAAGCCTTAATAAAGATTTTCAATGTTTACAAAATCATTCAAATACCTATATGTGAACTATATACAGGGTATCCTAGAAAAAAGGAAACCGATATTTGCGCCCTCTGTTCTTGGAAACGGTTGAATGATTTGGAGTACTGTTTTGCTAGATTAACTCTTTACAACAATACCAAATATTCCTACGTGGTTAACCTGGTTGAGTAATTACGACCAATTTTATGAATTGTGCATTTTATGCCTTTGTACCACTTTTGGTGGAGTTAACTTCTTGACGTCTCTTGGTGCCATTTGGTGGAAATTTGAAGACTTTGCTGTTAAGCAGGGATGTAAGTGACACAACGTTTAACGACCTGAAGAAGTGACAGAAAGGCCTGAAAATGGAGTAAAATCGTCCAAAACTAGGCTGAGAATAAATAAAACAGCGTAAATTTTGACGGGCCTGAATTCGTACATCCCATGTTTTAGGTAGTCCAACAGGAAATCTCTCTTCGATAATAAACGGCAACTTCATGAAGGCTACGTATCTGTTCAAGTAACAAAGAAAACATTTAAAAGATGAACTGCATCTATAAGCATGCACTAACAAAAATACGATATCAAGCTGATGAATGGTTTGAAATTCAATTTTGGGATTGGATTTTCCATAGCTCAAATAGGAAGCAAATTAATCATGAAATCTCCTTTAAAAAACGTTCCTGTGTTCAGTTGCACTCTCCGAGTTTAATATTTTAAATCTAGGAACAATCCGATATTCAGTCATCCAAAAAAGAGTCTTAAAGGAGTCCTTCTTGCAACACGGCTTAAACTCAAGCACTTCATGAGCAAGAAGTTAACGCTACCACAAAGTGGTACAAAGGCATAAAATGCACAATTCATTAAATTGGTCGTAATTACTCAACAAGGTTAGCAACGTAGGAATATTTGGTATTGCTGGAAAGAAGACTTTCTGGTGCATTAATCTAGTCAAACAGTTTTCCAAATCAGTCGTCCGTGTCAAAGCACAGAAGGCGCAAATCTAGGTTTCCTTTTTTCTAGGACACCCTGTATAAACAAAGTAACAGTCTTGGTATTATTAAATGCATTTATTTTAAAATTACCATGATAAACATGCGCATATTATTATCGCACGTAATAAAACGGTCCCTTTGAGCATGCTCAGATGAAATATCTAATGGAATGGCCCTAAAATATCTAATGGAATGGCCCTATTTAAAAATATTTGATATTTTTAGTTATTTTTTCAGCATTGTGTTTAGAGTGTAATCATCTTTTTTTTAAATATATTATTTGTAACAAGGGGTTGTATATTTCTAGTTAGCCGTGTGTCTCCATCAATCAGAATACGTGCCAAATTTGAGTGTCTGCTTTTTCTGATCCCAAATTATCTTGATCTCAGATTTGTTTGTTTGTTTGGTTTTTAAATGTTGAGGTAGAACAGTGTCTTTACAAAAGATATCAAGGAAAATCAGGTGTTTCACATTTATTTTGCCCCTTAAAAACACTCTTGGACATTCAATTTTAACCGTTGGCGTGTTAACCACCTCTATTAGATATCAAAGAGTGTAGCGCCTGTATGTATATTGGACATTTCTACTAAATGTCAAGCAATGGCTATGCATCAAACTGCTATGATCCTTGAAGCAAAATTTATTTATACGGTGACCAAAATGTGTCAGATGAAAAATACTAT